>CP142459.1:48817500-49070000 GCA_038049695.1 Cinnamomum chago
CTGACCTCCCCGCTGCCTCCTTATCCTCTATTCAAGAGATCCATCAAACAAGTTTATGCGGGATCAGTTTCTGATGAAGTTACGGCCACAATTTGAAACTCTCCACTCCAACTTAATGAGCAGGGTGCCATCCCCCTCACTCGAATCATGTTTGGGCGAACTCCTTAGAGAGGAACATCGCTTGGTGACTCAGACAACACTTACACAGACTGCTCCTCAGGCGGCTCCTATCGATGTTGCTTATATAGCCCGGGGTAAGCCCCAAGCCCGAGACATGAGCAAGGTCAAATGTTTTTGCTGTCAAAAACTCGGACATGTTTCCACTCAGTGCAACCAGAAGTTTTGTTCCTACTGCAAAACCAAAGGTCATGTTCTTCCGGAATGCCGGGCACGACCTCAGAATAGGCCATAGCAACAGAGAGCCTATTCTGCACATCTTCCTGAAGCTTCTTCACCAGTCATGCCTGCACCACCTGCTGCCACTTCTTCTTCTACCCTTACTCCTGAAATGGTCCAACAAATGATCATAAATGCTTTCTCTGCACTTGGTCTGTCAGGTAAACCAAAATCTTCAGTATCCACCTGGTATATTGATTCAGGGGCCTCCAATCATATGACACACTCTCCTGCCAATATGACTCATATTAGGACGTATGATGGAGACCTCTGCATCAATACTGCTGACGGTGGCGGTGTTCTCATTACCGCTGTTGGCCACGTTCCTCACTCCTTACCCTTGCATAATGTTTTTCTTTCCCCTCGCTTAACCACAAATTTGTTATCAGTTGGTCAACTTGTTGATAATAATTGCTCCATCCTTTTTTCTCACTCTGGTTGTGTTGTGCAGGATCAAGTATCGGGGAAGGTACGGGCGAAGGGCCCTAAGCAGGGACGATTGTTTCCTCCAGATTTCGTCACAAGAAAGGCCCCTTCAGAGTCTGCTTTGCTTTCTCATTCTAGTCATAATAAATGCCAGTTGTGGCATAATCGCTTAGGACATCCTCATTCCAAAACTTTGATGTTTTTATTAAATTCTGGTTTAATTAATGATAATAAAGTTTCTTTTAAGGATGTTTCTTTTAATTGTGATAGCTGCAAGATGGGGAAAAGGAAAACCCTTCTGTTTCCTCTTCATGATTCTTTAGCTCTGAAATGTTTTGATATTATTCATAGTGATGTCTGGGGTATTGCACTTGTTATCTCTCATTCTCATTATAAATACTTTGTTACATTCATTGATGATTATAGTCGTTTTACTTGGATTTATTTTTTGCATTCTAAGTCTGATGTTTTCTCGGTTTTTAAGGTTTTCTTGTCTTATGTTGAGAATCAATTTTCAACTACCATTAAAATTCTTAGATCTGATTAGGGGGGGAGTATGTTTCTAAGGATTTTCAACTATTTTTGCAATCCAAAGGAATTATCTCCCAGCGATCTTGTCCCTACACCCCCCAACAAAATGGTGTGTCTGAACGGAAAAACCGACATGTTTTAGATACTGCTCGTTCCCTCTTGTTAGCTTCTTCTGTTCCCACTAGATTTTGGCCCGAAGCCCTCTCAACCGCTGTGCATGTAATAAATCGTTTACCTTCCTCTAGATTAGACAACCAGACACCTTTTTTTAAACTTTTTCAAAAACATCCTCTTTATGAACATCTTCGTCCCTTTGGGTGTGTGTGTTTTGTCCTGCTCCCTCCTACTGAGCGCACTAAGTTAACAGCACAGTCCTCCATATGTGCCTTTCTTGGGTACGCTCTTAATAAAAAATTCTATCTATGTTATGATCCTACAGCCAAAAGAATTCGGGTGTCTCGCAATGTCGTGTTTTTTGAAAATCAGTATTTCTTTCCAAGGCATGGTGATTCGAATGACTCTGTCCCTTTATCTTTTTTACCACCCTTTTCAGATGCAATGCCTCAACCGGTTACTCATTTTAGGCTGAATTTTGTGTATGAACGACGGAAGGTTACAGCTGATTCTGCCTCTGGGTCTGTCCCTACGCCTACCATCCCTGCACTTGATCCACCTCTGGAGCCTCCTGCTCTTCGTCGATCCACTCGCCACATCAGGCCACGTGATCGTTATGGCTTTACACATGCTTCATTATTAACCACTTTGTCTTCTGTTTCTATCCCTAACTCGTACTCTCAGGCAATACAGCATGATTGTTGGATACAGGCTGTGCAGGAAGAACTTACCGCTCTTCAAACAAATCATACATGGGACGTTGTTCCTTGTCCTTCATCTGTCAAACCCATTGGATGCAAATGGGTATACTTGGTGAAATTGAAATCTGATGGATCCTTGGATCGCTATAAAGCCCGCCTGGTTGCACTTGGAAACAGACAGGAGTATGGTATCGACTATGAGGAGACCTTTGCTCCGGTGGCCAAAATGACAACTGTACGTACAGTTCTTGCAATAGCCGCTTCTCAGTCGTGGCTCCTATATCAGATGGATGTGAAGAATGCATTTCTTCACGGGGATCTTAAAGAGGAAGTCTATATGCATCTCCCTCAGGAAATTCCTCCTCCTTCCAAGACCGATGTCGCTCGTTTACGACGCTCCTTATATGGCCTTAAACAGGCGCCCAGAGCCTGGTTTGACAAGTTCCGTACCACTCTCCTTCGGCTTTCTTTTATACAGAGCCCGTATGATCTTTCAATGTTGACGATTCATTCATCCAGAGGATCCACAATTCTCCTTGTTTATGTCGATGATATCATTATTACTGGCCCACATAGTGATATGATTCGACAGATATAGGCCGCTCTGCAAGATACGTTTCATATGAAGGATTTGGGACCTTTGAATTATTTCTTGGGTTTAGAAGTTCATCAATCAAAGAAAGGTTTGTTTCTGCATCAACACAAATATGCTACTGACCTAGTGGCTCTCTCCGATCTAGGTGATTCTAGCCCAGTTGACACCCCTTTGGAAGTGAATGTCAAGCTTCGTCAACAAGACGGAGAGCTCCTTCCCGATCCTACATTTTATCGTTGGTTAGTTGGTAGCCTTGTCTACCTAACCATCACCCGACCAGATATCTCTTATGCTGTTAATCTGGTCAGTCAGTTTATGACAGTCCCGCGGCATCATCATTTGGCGGCAGTCAAACGGATTATTTGATATATCCTTGGTACCTCTACCCGTGGCTTATTTTTTCCAGTTGGTACACCGCTTACACTCACTGCTTATTTTGACGAGGATTGGGCTGGCTGTCCGGACACACGCCGCTCTACCACAGGATGATACGTTTACTCGAGAGACGCCTTGATATCCTGGAAATGTAAAAAACAAGATAAAGTCTCAATCTTCCACGGAATCAGAATACAGCGCCATGTCTTCCACTTGTTCTGAGATCCTATGGCTACGTGGGTTGCTCTCAGAGCTTGGATTCTCACAGACTCAATCAACTCCTCTTCATGCTGATAACACAAGTGCCATTCGAATCAATGAAAATCCTGTGTTTCATGAACGGACCAAGCATATCGAGGTGGACTGCCACTTCATTTAGGACGAGTATGATCGCAAAGTCATTATTCTTCCCCATATTTCCACTGAGTTCCAGCTTGCTGATATCTTCACCAAGGGCCTTCCATGGCCACGGCATGAATTCTTGGTTCGCAAATTGTTGTTGGTTGATTCTCCGCATCAATTTGAGGGGTGGTGTTAAAGTGTAAACTTGTATGATAAATAGGCCCAACTCACTTGTATGATAATAGGCCCGGCTCACTTGTACATATGAGATCTAGTCATAACTTGTACAGTAAGACTAAATCGTATGCTAGGATATCTTACCATATTTAGAGATTTAATTAGGTTTTGATTTGATGATTTGTAGCCTAAACTTAGGCAATGTAAAGTCTATATAAAGAAGAGCAATCCAAGAAGACAGAGGTCGATTTGGAAGCATTTCACAGAAGTCTCCTTCTTTTTCTCTCTCTGTCATCTTTCTCTTTCTCTCTGTGTCACACTGGATTAGGCCTATCCCCAGTCAATTCCTCCATCAATTCCTTAAACTCTGGGTCTTTGTCTAACAGCGGTTCTTCTTGTTCCTCCAGCCATTGACCTAACACAGTATCCTCTTCTGAAAAGATATAGTCCAAATTAATTGGACAGAAATAATCTCGTTGATCCTCAAACTGTCTTCTCCTTCTATTTCTACTCCGGAGCTTGAGGTTGTAGTGAATGTAGACGAATTTATTTAGCTTCTGCATTGTCAATCTATTTCTTGATCTTGTGTGGATAAACGAGAATGTGCTCCAGTTTCTTTCACAATTTGAAGACGATGTAGTTTGACTAAGGACTTTAATAGCAATCGTCCTTAGTGCAGGAACACTCTCTCCATAATTCAACCACCATTCAGCTGAAAAAAAAAATAGAAATGATATTAGAGTCAATAAAATAATAATAAGTCCTTAAATAATATAGTGATGACATTACAATCAATACCAGGATAGGTCTGTGTTATTGCTCTCCGCGCAGTCGTTGTTCCAAAGCTTCCAGCACGTACATTGTATATGTCAATCTGAAGACATTAATGTAGAAAAATAAATTAGAGAAATTACAATGTTATATACTTTTTTCCTTAATTATCCCTCATTCCTACCTGATTAGTAGCCCAAATTGCTTCATTTGTACTCTCTGCCAATCTTTCAATTACATTTTTTAGTCCCAAACGGATTTCATCAGATATGTGTCCATCCGTAAATTGGGGATTAAAGAAGTATCCTGGAACAGTAAAACCAATGAATTTTAGTCATTGATAAATTAATATAGTGAGGAGAGAATGGAGAGTTGAATACAACAATTCAAGTATTAAAGGAAACAGCCTTCACTTACCGGCGATGTGTGAATCATGTTTCAATTGTCGTCCCGATCGATCGTCGATGATCTTCCAAAACTTTTTGTAATATTTACAATCTGCTTGAATAGCTAGCTTTGATCTCTCCATGGCCTCATGTAAGAAGCCCATTGTTGGCTTATCATCGCCATCAACCAATCGAAGAACCTTTATTAGGGGATCAAAAACATTCAAAACACCCTTCACATGAGGCCAAAACTTGTTGGACTCAATTATTTTACATACTTCAAGAGAAATGGGACTTAGCCTCTTTCCCTATTTTGAATTCATGAACTCATGTGATTTTATCAATCGGAGAAGTCCTTCTCTATACTTGTAAACACTTTCGATAACAATGAAGTGGCTGGCAAATCTAGTGATGCCAGGCCGTAGTAATTCATGGTTGTCTGTATGCGTTTTCATCATGGAAATGAGTCTATATGATTGATAAAAAAAAAGAGAGCTGCTACCTGCACACTGCATTTTGCTCTCTACACCGCATTTTAAAATAAAAAAAATAAAAACAAAAAATTCCTAAACTACCCATTGTCTACATTCGTTCGGCGACACGGGGCCGAACGAATCGAGTTTTCTCGGCGTTACAGGGCCGAGCAAACTCCCTGTAACGCCGAACGAATCGGATTCGCCGATTTCAATGGTAATTTTTTTTTTTTTTTACATTCAAAGCATTTGATTCTTCTCCATTTGCTTGTCCCACCGTGAGAGGGAGAGAGGAAGGGGAGAGGGTGACCGGGGTGGCGGTCGGCGATGAGCGGGGAGAGGGAAATAGAGAGGGAGAAGGAGAGGAAGAGGGAGAAGGAGAGTGGGCGGGCGACGACGAGCAGGGAGAGGGAAAGAGAGGGAGAAGGAGAGGAAGATGATGATGAGGAAGAGGGAGAGGAGAGGAAGGGGAGAGGGTGGCGGTGGACAACGAGGAGAAGGGAGAGAGAATGAAGGAGATGGCGAGGGTAGTTTAGGAATTTTTTTTTTTTGTTTTTTTTTTTTTTTAAATGTAGTGTGTAAAGAGTCATTTGTAGTGTGTAGGTAGCCACACTCAAAAAAAAATTGGTGATATTCTTTATCTTACCAATCACTTGCTTCATGACTTTTCCTTTTGCAATATCTTGAAGCATTAAATCCAGGCAATGTGCTGCACATGGAGACCAGAAAATCCTTGGCCTTTGTTTCATAAGCATCATTCCTACAACCTTCATGTTTGCAGCATTGTGGGTAACAACCTGAACTACACAATCTGCCCCAACTTCTTCAGTCACCTCATTCAATAACTTATTAATATATTTTGCATCTTGAATGTAATCAGTTGCATCAACCGATTTGATAAACACCGTGCCCATAGACGAGTAGACTAGAAAATTCAAGAGATGACGATGTGTGATGGTTGTCCACCCATCGCACATTAGTGTGCAACCTCTTTCCTTCCATGCTCATTTGAAAGTTTGCACCCAAGCCTACAACTCCTCACACTCTTTCTCAACATAGACGTGCCCAATCTCATAAGGGGTGGGTGCCTGTATACCTGGACCATGTTCTGCAACTACATCTAACATGGTGGTGAAATAAGGAGAAGATGCCTTGTTGGGAGGAATGCTTCCATCCAAAAAAAACTTTCCAGTGGCTCTTACTAGATGTTCTCTTGCTTTACCAAACTTGCCCTTTAATGCTTTCATAATGCTGGGCTACTTTGATGTTGGTTTTCTATAAGCAAATGGGTTAGTTGGCACCACTTGCTGAGGTGCATATGTAGGAGGTCTTTCAATCTCCTCAATGTCTGGATTTCGACGGGGTTGTTTTTGACTAAATGCCCGACGCAAACTCGCTTCCCTTGGTCTGGATGACCAACCCTGCTCATATTGGCTACCTCTAGATGCTGCTTCATATTGCATTCTTCTCCTCTCTTCCTCCTCCTGAAATGACCTCACACTCTCTGCTAGCCCTTCTCATTTCCGGGTCTTCATCATCATCATCGGAGGAACCAAATACTTCTTCTCTGCATGCATCAAGTTCCTCAGTTCTTCTTCTTTGTTGTACAATTTTTTTTTTTTTTTTTTTTGCAGATGCATTAAGGAGCTCCTTCATTTCAACAATCACATTTGGTGGCACTTTATGAAATTTTATCACCTGTCGTGATACATGTGTCAAATGTTGTTTCAATCGAGTAATCCCGCCATTGAGCACTTTTCCACAATTAATACGTTTTACTTTACTTTTGCTTCCAACTGCTTCACCGTGGCTCCATGCCGGATCTATGTCACGCACCATCTTGTTCCTATAGAATAAGAAATTCACGTAATACTCTAACAACAATTATTTTTAGGAAAATTTTTTTTTAATAAAATCATTTTCAAAATCCTAAATATATAGATATAGCATAAAAGTATGTAGACCAATCATTTTCACACCATACAATGATCATGAATCATTAAAAGAACATATTTATGATGAAATCCCCAAAAAATGATATATTATAATTCAAATATTAAAAAATCCGAAAATAAAATAATTAAAATAAAAATTTAATAGTGTATAGATGATAAATCTACATCTACTCATAAAAATTTATGACTATGAGTAGATGTAGATCTATCATCTATACACTATTAACAAGCCATTAAGCCTTTGGTATCACAAATATTCTAACAAGTAACAATAATTATTTTTTGGAAAAAAAAATTAATAAAATCATTTTCAAAATCCTAAATATATAGATATAACATAAAAGTATGTAGATCAATCATTTACACACCATACAATGATCATGAATCATTAAAAGAACATATTTATGATGAAATCCTCAAAAAATGATATATTATAATTCAAATATTAAAAAATCCGAAAATAAAAAAAAAATGGAAAAAAAGTTCAAAATCATGTGTATGAGTAGATCTAGCATGAATGTATGTAGATCTAACTTCTAAATGAAGAAAACAACACAAGTGACAAACCCAATGATTTCTATGCTTCATCTAAAAAAAAAAAAACACATAGTAAAATGCTTTAAGTTGATTTTCTCTTACCTTAGATAATATTTTCTTCAAAAAATAGAAGTGGGATTTGAAAATATGCAAGAGAGGTGTGATGGAGTGTGGCTGCTGCTATTGGCAGTAAGGAGATGAGAAGAGAGGAGAAGAAGATGAAGATGTGGGAAAAAGATGAAAAAATTAGGATTTTTACCCTTTTTGTCACATCTCGGCCGATATTGATATCGGTTCTACCGCTATGAAGTAAATCGGCCGAGATTTTGACGATATATAGCGAGACCGATATCTCATTGAGATATCGGCTCAGTACCAGCCGATACCGGTTCATATTGGCCGATATGAACCGGTATCGGCCGATTTTTTAATCCATGGTCCTAGTACAAATAGAAAGCTGAATCAATGTTTCTAAAGATATTACTGCAAAAATCTGTAAAGAAACAGAAGAAAAATAGCAATTTTCCTGAAACTTGAGTAGTCTCAGATGACTTGCGCATGAGCTGCTGCACCCTACATGGCCCCACTTTTATCAAGTGCACCACACGATCTTAAAAGGGACTCCTAGGCGACCCTAATGGTGTATGACTTATGTGGGTTGACCTGGTTCTGACCACCAAACTGTAGGCCCAAGTTGCTGACTGTAAGGCTCTTTTGTGAGTTACAGGATTTCTGAAAATTGCAGAAATGGCTCTGTTATTTAATTCTACAATAAAACGGTCTCAAAAATTCAGTTTTAGGCTTAAAAATGGGACTGTTTGGGCTCCAATTCCACTTCAATTCTTAATTAGGAGCTTGCGGGCCTTCTTGCGATGATCAATCCATTCCAAGTAGGCTTTGCCAACTTCAAATTCATACTCCAAAATTAGTTTTGCATTATTCTCCCCTGTTTGGGAGGAACTTGTTCGAGTTTGCATCATCATATTGCCACTCATGTCGTTGCTTTCTTTTCTTGCTTTTTTATTTTGTTGTTGTAGAGCTCAAATCTTCTCAGCCCTCTTGTTGTTGCACATCTAATATCCCATCTGCGGAATTGAGCTTTCAATCTGACTTGCTTTCTGAACCTGCTCGGGCACTTCTTGTTGCGGTATTACTGCTTCCTAAAAGGGATCGACATACTGGAACGAAAGAGAAGCTTCAAGAGTCACAATTAGCCGTTTGCATTCTTACTCGGGCACAAATTCTGATGTGGCTTTAACAACTTGTGGATTGCACTCTGGCTTTGGCACAAACTCTAGCGCGGCTTGATTTTCAACTGCAACCAGTTGCTCATCTTGGTGTTTTTCACAAATCTGATTTTCTGTATTCATTTCTTACACAATCATCTTCCACATATTCGTCAAATGTAGGAGGTGAATCTAGAAGACAAATTTCGACATTCTCAGTGGCTTCCATAATTGCTTCTTTTGAATTTTCCCTTTCACATATATCTTCCAGAAATTACTTAGGTCCCCTAACAAAGTAGGTTTTGTAGTGTGTTTCTCGTAAGTAGGTCCAATGGCAATTTTGGCATTGTCTTTGACAATTCGAAGGTAGATGAATCCGGAATAATAGTCTTGGATAGACTTATTCAGTTATTCCCCTAGGAATACTGAAAAATACTGAAAAAATCTGTACACTAATTGAAATCTCCATGCTGAATTTTCTTGATTATAAATCCTTCTGGAGTTGTGTCACATCCCTTTTTCAGTCTTATAGGGTTGCAGATTGAGTTCAATCTGTGGATCCATTGAGCTTAAAGATTCAGCTAATAATCCTAGCATCATTTTTCTCCTATCCAGCCAATTTAGTGGTTTCTATGGGATGACAGTCAGCCCATCTATAAGACCCCGTAGTTTCTTTCCTTTCACAAACATTCAGAACTGAAATTTCCATGAAAAGTAGTTCTTTCTGTTCAATTTAATAGGTAATATCTCATATTTTTAACCAGCATTGAAATATTACCAAATCAGATAACTGAGCGCTTTTTTTTTTTTTCCAAAAAAAGAGAGGAAAAAATCAGGCAGAAAATAGTATGACCAGAATTTCTGTGGAAGACCATATGATTGAGGTTTGAAACTTCGTTTGATTGCAGATGAAACCATACAGATTTAATTATCACATTTTTATGTTCCAAAAGCAAATGAAATCTCTTGATTAGGGTATCAAAAAAGAATTTTCAATAGTATTTATAAGAACATATGCAACAAACTTCCAAAAATGAAGAACCAGTAAGGATCATCTCTCAACATCAAAAAATTCTGAAAAATCCCGAGATTCTTCAAGCGAACCTGGTATTGAAGTCTGGACTTGAAATAGTATCCCAAGTGAGCCCCTTAGGTAGGCAGAATAATTCCGGGGCATTCGAAAGACTGCTGACAGACCACTCCCAGATTTGTTTTCCTTCAAGACAATCTTCTCTATTAATGAGAAAAGCTATCAAGATGTCCCTAATACCAATCCCTCGATCACAGAAGATCACAGGTGGCCACATAGACAAGACACTGTCGTAGGGCTTTAAAAAAGTCAAATAAATAAATAAGAAAAAAAGTACTTTGAGAATAGTCTTTCAGTCGTAAGAAACAAGAGAGAGAGTCTCCACTCCCTAGTCCTATTAAAAGGAATTCATGCCTCAAAGAAGAAAGCCTTGTGGCTTTCTTCTTACAAGAGGAATGCTGATACCATATGAAAAAAAATGTTTTCTGGAAATTATTGGGTTCCCTTTGAAGGACTTCCCCTTATAAACATTTGAATATGTCATATATGGTATGCATAGGGCTACTTAAGCCAGAAAATATATATAGATTTGTTTTAGAAACAGTGTTCAATGGGAGCATGTGACTTGTGGGTTTTTTTTTTTTGGGGTGGGGGTGGGGGGGGGGGGGGGTTGGGTTGGGTTATGTGATGATGAGTCCAAGTGCAGATTAGATAGATCTCTAGTAATTAAGGCCTAATAAAAACTTTACTGCCAGAGATCATTTAGTATATACCATGTACATAATATGTAGTATTCATGACATCGTCAATCATTTAGTATGTGATACACTAGTACTTAGATGCTACTCCTACTCGTCGTTTATTTAGTACTAGTTAGTGACTACACTTAGGTCTCGGGTATTGATATATGGAACATATAAATTTAGGGGGAAAATTGAATGAAATGGACTTTGTGGGCCAGAATTTTGAAAAAATAAAGGATCTTATATTTAAAAAAAAAAAAGGACAAATGGACTAATTTAACATGTGTATGACCTATGTTCCAAACCTTCTTAACTAAAGTATTGATGCATACTCAAACATCAATTTTTTTTTTTTAACGAACAAGTTCCTTCTGCTTGATTCACCAGCATTAAGTTGAGGGTTAATATTAGAGACTTAGGTAGTCCTACTCCGTACATTTTCAATGAGGACTAACTAAGTCTCTAATATAAAGTTGGATTTATTCAATCAGAATCCTGTTTCCATATGAAGGGTATATAAAATTGTGATCACACCAAATTCAATCCAAGCTTCTTCATTCTTCTTATGTTTGTTAAATCATGAATGATTAGGGATAAGTATGATTGGGTATATAAAGTTGTGATCACACCAAATTCAATCCAAGTTTCTTCATTCTTCTTATGCTTGTTAAATCATGAATGATTAGGGATAAGTCTGATTGGACTGCTGAGGCCTGTTGGCTGGTCTTAAGGGACTCCTGCTTGATTTGGCTAGGTCTGATGGGCCTGGCCAAGCAGGGTCTCCCATGTCAATAGCATTCTGAAGCATATGTTGGAGAATATACTACAATCTTCATGAGCTAGTAACCTGATTTTACTCATCCTTTGAATATTATTTCTTAATGACATCTCTAATTTTCATTTTACTTAGTGAAATGTTTTGTAGATACTTTAAAACTTTCTTAAATTCTTAAAACAATGGGTTGATAAAATGTATGATCACTCATGCCTTATGCCCTGCCCTATTGGCCCTGTTTTCTTGTCAAGGTGATAAATCTCTCTTTTGGTGAAAATCATTTTTATATTTTTATCAGACTTGCATGTTTGCTTAGTGAAATTAATGCTGAAAATTACTTTTTTTAATGACAAAAAATAGGCCCAAAGGAGAATTGCTGCTGCAGCCAAATAGCATCCTTATGTTCAAAGATACGTTGTCCTGTTGAAGCTAATCCTGCTTGGAGATGGTAAGCAAATGCATCTTCATTAAGCTTTTGTTCTCTCTCTACCAGTGTTACGAAATTCAGTTTGGACACCATTTCGGTTTGCCCTCCAAATGAAATGTTTCGGCCGATTCGGAGATTTGGGTGAAATATTTCGGGAAAAAACAATATACATACAATAAAATGAAAAATAATATATGATACATTTAATTTATTGTACTAAATCAATGCAATATTTCGATTTATATTTGGTGTGCTATTTCATATTAGAGTGAAACTTGGCTAGTTTATTCATAATAAAATGTTTTTTATTGGAATAAAATTTGATTAGGGCGATAGGGCCCATATAGTTATTTAGATTTTAATAGATGAGCGGCTCCACATTGGAGCCCATTAACATAACCTTTTTAACGCCTTCGTTATGGGGGCTGACCTGTATGGTTCGTGAATTGGTTGGGAGGGGTGCTCATTGCGGATTGTGGTGGAAAGATGAATAGATGAATCTGGCCCTATTGTCTATTATTTCAATAACTTAATTTGGCATCTAAAATTGTCGATTAAGGTGACAAAAATCAATGGTCAACCAATCATGAAACTGTGACCTATTTGAAATTTATTTTGCAACTACTTGTATGTGTTGCAGAACCTTATGTTTTCCATATCTGCAGGTCATACTATCAGCCATGGAAGGACCGATCTTTAGAATTAACAGATCTACAAAAGATGGAAGAACATCATGCTTGTCAATCCCTTCTTGTAATCTTCTCAAATGCTTTTCAAGCAAGTTCGGTAGAATCTTCTGGCTTATCACATCTAGAAGTACAGGAATCTGGCCTATTTGCTTGGGAAAAAAATATTGTTCTCAGAACTCAGGAATGTGTAGGCATGTCAGATGCACCATAATCACCAAGCTATTTAACACAGCAGGAAGGCTCTTTGCATTGTTTTTCCTGAAGTTCCTGAAATGCTGTTTTGCATTTTTATTCCTTGGTCTTCTTGCCTCAGATCTCCTCAGCTGCAGCTGAATGCCCAATAGGGTATAGGCACACAAGGGAAGACATCCATCCATCCAATTAACATACTGCTATTCTGAGGTATTTGGCATCTGTGAGGCCTAACATGTGCCGTGCAGAGCAGAGGAAAAAGAAATGTATATGTTGATTGTTTTTGAAATTTTAATGTAATCATTTACCTGGGTTGTTTGATCTGTTAGGCATACTAGGTAGTCGTTTTGAAGAGGGAATTCTTTGTATTTGGCCAGGGAAGTCTTGTAAAGCCGTGGTCGATGTAAATAAACCAAATTAGTGCTGCTTTACTAAATTTAACCTTTATTTTGATGTAAAATCAACTGGAACTTTTGTGATTTTTTCATGAATTTGTCATCAGCAGTTTTGAATCTTTTTTGATAAATACTTCAGTTCGGATACATATTTTCAGGGAAGAACGGACTTTCATTGATTGATGATTTGTGATTTTTAGGCAGTTCATTTTGATGTAAAATCAAGTGGAACCTTTGTACTGGTGTTGCTTTCATGAAGTTTCTTGTCGTCAGCACTTTGGGTCGTTTGATAAATCCTTCGGTTTGTTTGTAACATCAACTCCTTTTGCCAGGGAAGGACGGACTTGCATTGAATAATGATTTGTGGTGTTTAGGCAGCCATTCAGAATTTTGGAGATATATTTTAAAGAAACTATGATCATACAAAAATGAATATCGGGTTCCTTTTTTTATTGGGTTCTTTGTTTCGGGTTTTTTTTTTCCAGTTTTTTTTTTTTTTAATCTTTGAATATCAAGATCTCTGGGTTCTTTTATTATGAATTTTTTGGTTCTTTTTTTTTTTTTTTTAATACTTGATATTCTGATTTTTTTTTCTTTAATAATTTAAAGATTTTTGAAGGTTTTATTTGAAATACTTTTCAGATCTTTTTAATGTTTTTCTTGTTTATGAAAACTTTTAATTTTTTTCGAATCATTTTGGAATCTTTTTGAAACAATCTTTTATTTTTTGAGTTTTCTTCAAAATATTTTTGAAGTTTTTCCGATTTAGTTATTTAAATTTTTACATATCTTTTTCATATTTCAATCCAAAATTTGTCGTTCTGAGTTTTTTCTTGAGATTTTTATAATTCTTTTGCAACAAAAACCAAGTATCCATATTATATAGCGTAACAGAAAAAGAAAACGAAAAAAAAAAAAATACATGGCAGCTATATAAAATTTAGTTGCATTCAAATCGAGATACGAAAGCATACTCGGGGAATATGGAGACAACATGTCAGATGATTTTCATAGCTACATGAATGTGGAGTAGAGAGACTTTAGGGGGGAGAGAAGAATGAGAGAGATTTCAGGAGATAAGGTTGAGTAGAGAAATTGTGATAATGTATTAATGATATAACTGGGTAGAGAAATGAGAATCATTTAAAAGGAAGGAAGTTTTCTAGCTCGATCAAGAGTCAATATCAAACCCTTCATCCACATGGATCCACAAAGGGAACGATGGGGTACGATATGACAATCCTTTTTCCTTTTTTTTTTTTCTTTTTTTATTGCTTTAAGGTAAATTGTATTAGAAGCAGGCTGAGAACCAAGGAAACGTGGCCCCCAAAACAACAAAACATATGAGGACTCAACAAGGAAAAGCCGAATATAGGGGATACAACCAAATGAAAAGGAAGAAAATAAAAAGGCTTTCGGCTTCAGCTTTTACTAGTGCTGACCTTTAAGGCAGAGGGAATCCATAACCTTGAACAGAGAAGGCATGAAAATCTGCCGGAAGCTGTGGCGGTGGATAACCTCTTAAATTCCTTGTAGTTGGACCTGTTGCTCTCTTAAATTTGCCTCTCCTAGCTTTTGTAGAGGAAGCGTTGGAGACTAGGGCAATAGAAGATTGGTTTTTTTTGGGGGGTCCTCATACTGCTTCTGTTGAAGAGGAGAACCTAATGAATTTGGGCTTGTAGAGATTGATGGGATAGGGAGGGGTTCACCAAACAAGATTTTGAGTCCTTTGAAGTGTAGTAATCAAGGTTGGAGAATGAATTATTTGTGTTTGATAAGTACACAAAATTGTATATTCAATTCATTATTTCATATAAATTTGTGGACTTATTTAAAAAATACATTGAATTCATAGATTTTCACAAAATCATGCAATTGGACTCTCATATTTAAGTAAAAATCTCATAAAAATGCATGTTTTGGTGAAATTATTAATTTCTGCATTATTGGGCCCCATGCATAACATCATTCCTTTTGATGAAAATTATTATTTCTGAATTAGTTTTAATTATTTTGTAGAAATTCAAAAATTGGGGCCCATCTTCATTTAATTTATGCAACAAGTTCGAATTTCAGATTTGAGGATTCTCTCAAACCAATGTGGGCCCGTGTGTGGAGAGTTACAAAGATAAGAAGAGCCCAAGTTTAATTAAAAAATCTTTGCAACGGAGCAAGTTAGTTCAAATTTAAATTTCAAAGCAGTCAAGACTCTTGCAAAGATTATCTACAAGTTGGATTCTAACCAAAGAAGACTATCTAAGATTTGAGAGTTTTCAAATATTGAAATTGTACAAGGAATGAGATGTCCACACCATAGAAACCTCACAGGGTTGCAAACAGGATGGTTCTGGATCGGAACCATAGCGGACCTGAACCCATTTCTAAATAACGGTTCCGATTTCTGATCCGATTTTGAGTTGGAACCTGTTTTGTTGGTTCCAGACCCGGTTCCGATAGGAAAACATGGATTCGGTTCCGGAAACGGGTCCACCTAGAGGACTAGAATCTATTTCCAAAATCGATTCTAATTTATCTTAATTCTTCATTTTTCGTAAAATAAGAATATCATTCACATCAAATCTACTACCTTCAATATTATACATAAAAATGTAAAAAAAAAAAAAAAAAAAAAAAAAACACTTGATTTTGAGGTACAATTTTCAATATCAAAGGTTCATATGCCAAGTCTTGGGTCTCCCTCGGGACCTATATAGACCCCGCTAGCCTCCGAATAAGCATATCATTTAACTTATAACAGTGCAACAATGCATCAAGTCTACTACCTCCACTATTATACGTAAAAATGTAAAAAAAAAAAAAAAACCACTTGATTTTGAGGTATAATTTACAACATCAAAGGCTCATATGCCGGGTCAAGGGGTCGGGACCTATATAGGCCCAGAATCGAAACCTAAAATAGGTTCCAGAAACCGAAACCGAAACCGAAACCTCCCCCCACCCCCTGTGAATAAGCATATCGTTCAACTTATAACAGTGCATGAAGTCTACTACATCCAGTATTATACATAAAAATATAAAAAAAAAGAGAGAAAAAAGATTGAGGTACAATTTGCAATATCAAAGGCCCATAAGCCAGGTCCCGGGTCCAGGGGTCGAGACCTATATAGACCCGGAATCGGAACCTAAAATAGGTTCCAGAAACAACCTCCCCCCATGTCCCGAGTCCAGGGGTCTATATAGACCCGGAATCGAAACCTAAAATAGGTTCCAGAAATATAGACCCGGAATCGAAACCTAAAATAGGTTCCAGACCCCCCCCCCCCCCCAACAAAAAAAAAAAAAAAGAAAAAAAGAAAAAAAAAATCCCTCTCTGCCATTCTTTCTCATTCTCCTCCCACAATATCTTTCACGGGAAACTCCCCATCCCCTCATACCCTTCCTCTCGCTCTCTCTCACGTCATTCTCTGCCTCTTTTCACTCTCATTTTCTCTTTTCCATTCTCTCTCACGCTCTCTCCTGCATCTCTCACTCACCTATTATATGACGCAAAAGAAAAGATTAATTATTTTGTGGAAAAGAATAAGGATGGAGGGGTAGATTTTCTACTTAGAAATCTAAGGAGAAAGGGTATAAGTTGATATATTTTTATTGAATGATTTTATGTGTGAGTAATTTTAATTCAAAATATTTTTTAATTTATCGATCTATTTTCATTATTTTTTTTATGCCTTATTTTCGAATGATATATCGCATGCTTAAAGGCCGCTGAATATCGAAAATATTCGCAGGAGACTAGAGTCTTTTTGAAATTTCTCAAATATTAATAAATCTGATTTTTCAAATTTTGAATCTTTAATAAAATCACCCGTATTTTCAGTACTCAGAAAACAATTGAACCCTGACCCTTAGGTTGCAAGCCCTTTATTCAATTATGATTCTTAATTTAATTATTTCTGAATTTTTGCATCTTCAATTGGTTTTCTGATTTGTTTTTTAGCATAGTTTTATTAGACTAGGTTTCTAGTTTAAAAATTTTCTCTAATTCAGGTTATAATTAATTTTATTCAAATTTGTAACTAATTTCTAATTAAAGTAGGATTTGTGATTTTTATAGATTTTTTTATAGGCTAACAATAGTTTTCCAATAGGACAGGTACACTGCGATCATTGGCTCCCTGTGGATCGACCCCGAACTCACCGAGATTTTACTACACCGTGACAACCCTACGCTTGGGGCACAATCAAGTTTTTGGTGCCATTATCTAGGAGCTTACAAGCGCAAGGTGTGGTTTAATTCCAATAATCATTCTAGATTAGGGGTAGCATGCATGGAATGCTTGGACCAGCCTTTAAACCTTAAAAGAGGGAATTAAAATTCTGATTTTTGACCAAAATTGGCTAATTTCATATCAAAATAATTGCTTGATGATTTTTATCAAAAATCTCAAAAATTTTCTTGAAAATTGCCTTGGTTTCTTGTCTTTTGAGCCCCCTACGTTGCTGGAAAAGGCTATGGAATTTTCAGAAAAGGGTTAAGGGGGTGAAATCCTCTAATTTAGGCTTTTTAGTGAGGAAATTGCCTAAAATTTTGAAAAATCCAGAATTCTTTTTTGGAACTTAGTTTTCTATGTTGTTTTTTTAGTTTAGTTGCCTTTTTAACCCAAAGAAAATTTCACAAACAAAAAAAGAAAAAAAAAAAGGAGTAGTCATAAAAATTGGACACCCACCCTTCTTGATCCCATAGTGCATGAGCACAAAGTTACCACCGATCTGGTATCGTGACTCATCCAAGCAATTAAAGCGAAAGGACTCTCCGATCAAGAGGGTCATTGAGATCTACAAAAATCTAGGTTCTCCCGGTTCATCTAGACCAGTCTAATGGCGGAAAGCGGGAATAATAATAATAATGATGATGATGATGATGATGATGATGATGATGATAGAAATGAAAATGGAGTGGTTAATCAAAGGGGAAGGTCTTTACGTGAATACCTACAACCTACCTAGGACCACCGCACCCTCATGTATGGTTGTCCCACCCACCTCGGGAAACTTTGAATAAATCAAGCCGGGTGTAATCCAACTATTGCCTAAATTCCATGGCCTAGATTCAATGTCCTAGATTCAGAAAGTGTGTACCTCCACTTAAAAAGAATTTGAGGAAGTGTGTGCTACTCTCCATTTCGACAATGTTAGGGAAGATATTATCAAATTTAGGTTATTTCCCTTCTCTTTGAAGGAAAAGCTAAGGCATGGTTACATTCCCTTAAGGCCAACTCGATGACTACTTGAAATAATATGGTCCATGAATTCTTGAAAAAATTCTTCGCCCCTCACAAAGCCAACACTTTAAGAAAGCACCTCATGAATTTCAAACAAAAAGAAAATGAGTCTTCAAGTGTTAGGAACGGTTCAATGAGCTTCTATTAACTTTTCCACATTATGGATTCAAAATTTGGCGCGTAATTGGGCTCTTTTATGATGGATTAACTCGGATATGCTCCAATGGGTTGAGATAATGTGTAATGGGTAACTCAGATATGCGCCGATTGATTGAGATAATGTGTAATGGGGACTTCTTGAACAAATACCCAGATGAGGCGTGGCAATATCTTGATTCTCTCATGGAAAGTGCTCAAAACGGGGACACATCTGATGTGACTGAGCACTTAAAACAATCGAATAACTTAATTTTTACATCTCCATTTGGTTTTCTGATTATTTTTATGTTGGATGCAGTTTTTAACAGATTTTTATTAGACTAGGTTTTTAGTTTAGAATTTTTCTTTAATTCCGGTTGTAATTAACTTAATTGAGATTTTTAATTAAAATAGGATTTGCGATTTTTATAGATTTTTGATAGGCTAGCACTAATTTCCCAATAGGACAAGTATACTACGATCATTGGCTATTTGTGGACTCACTAGGATTTTACTACATCGTGACGACCCGACACTTGGGGCACGATCAGTGTCCAAGGTGGAAGCATGGATAGATTCCTTATCATAAGTAAAATTTACGATAAGAGGGTTGCGGGATGGAGCCAAAGAGCCCTACAGTGTCTTAACCGTTGATGAAGAAGCATGGCTTAGGAAATATCTACTGCAGCATCAGTGAACGCAGTGTCTAGGATAGAGGCAGTGCTAGTAGCTAAGCAAGCTACAGTAGTCGTGGAAGTAGGGGTTGTGATAGAGGTAGGGGCCAAACCTGAGGCAGGGGCTGGAGTGGAGGCTTAACTTGAGGCTGAGAGGGCTGTTATAAACAAAGTAAAGATTGTGTTTGCTGGCTCGACAGTAGTGGGGGAGCTAGGAGAGGGCTGAGTTGTAGCGGTCACAATCAAAGCATGAGAGTGACAGATCTGGAGGTGGACCAAGAATGCCTACTCATGTTAGAACCTTTTCAGGGATCTTGTAGGTCCCATTAGGGTTCCCATTAGAGAGACATCTAGAACATGGAACATTTTCATAAAAAAATGGAGAAGAGATCTTAGACTCCCCTTCTAGATCTAACAATATCTGCAATGGTTTTGGTTTGGAAAGGTCTAGGTTAACCAAGATTCTAGCATGAGTTAATTTTTTGTGAAGTTGTGATGTCATCTAGTATGATGGGAGTACCAACAGAGCTAGCAATGGAGAGAATGATATTGCTGCTCCCGCAATGATAAGGAATACCCTTGAGCCTGATTCAAACAGAGAATAGGGAAGGTAATTCAGAAGAGGCTTGGCTAGGAGACTAGGGTAAAAGAGGCAATTTCTTGGTTGTCACCAAGATTGGGGATTGGGATAAGAGAAGGTCTCTATCTTCTTTAGGTAGCGTTTGGTTCATTGGAATAGTTTTAGGCAGGAATGGAATCGAGAGTGGAATGAGTCTGGAATGGAATGAGGTAGGAATGGTTATTTCCATTCCAACGTTTGGTTAGACTGAAAAATCAATCCGGTAATGAAATTCTTATTCCTGTTCTTGCGTTTAGTACATTGGAATGATACCCGGAATGGAATAAGATTTACATAACACGGACCAAAATACACCCCCCACCCCCCCTCTCCCAATTGCTGGCTGTGGCTTTTCATCAATGGTTTCCATCTACTGATAAAATCCTCCTTGGGGTAGAAAACGGTTATGGTCCAGTGACGGGTGGGCCAGCCCGACACACAACAGCATGAAGATAGAGATTAGAGGGGCCTGCGAGAGAGGGAGGGAGGGAGGGAGGGAGAGAACAAAGGGGCATGCGAGAGAGGGAGGGAGGAAGAAGACGAAAAGAAGGAAACGAAGATAGGAAGGTGGAGGAAGGGTGGGGGCGGCAGGGGGAGGCCGGCCGGGGAGCTGCTGGCTGGTCTCCTTCCTAGCCGGTGAATGGGAAGGTGGAGGAGGGGTATTTTGGTCTCATTGAAAAATTACAAAGGAATGGAATGGCCATTCCTCTACCTCCCTAGTGGAATGGCCATTCCTCTAAACAAGGGAATGATGATCCCCAAAGTAATGGTCAGTCCGCCAATTTTTTACGAACCAAACGCTACCTTAGAGCTAAATCTGAAAAGGAAAAGGGCCTTATCCATTAGAGAGATGAGATGGGGTCTAGATAGGTTCCAATAAGAGTTAATATGTTGTTGAAGCCATTCCTGAGAGGGTCTTCTACCTATGAATCAACCAATAGCTGAGAAGTTGAAGGAGTCCTTATTGGATTGGATCATCTGGAATGAAATCTTCATGGAAAGGTTTCCATCTTTTTAAGAAGTAGGAGGATAGGAAGAAAGGAGGATGGGTTAAAGGGTTGGAAACAGATCTGACCAAGATTTCCTTTGGGATGGAGGAGGTTTGTAGAACTGGCTAGGGTCAATGTTAAAAGCTTGGAGGATCTATCCCAGTCGTTTTGCAGCAGAATGGGCATGGGATAATGACAGTACGACTGCCCATATACCTGACAATTGCCCCAAAAAAAGTCAAAATTAGATAATTCCTATAGAGCTTTTCGTACAGGAAAGGATGCTCTGAAAGTAATGATGTTACCCTCAAAGCTTGCGATATCATATGGCTATTGGATATCTCATGGTGAGATATCCTAGGTTTGTAGGATATTGAGCCATCGATATCCTACATCTATAGGATATCACATCATTCCCCTTTTTTGCCCAAACCTAAAGCACATATTCACCACAAATTCATAACTCTGTTTTATCTTCGTCGTTTCTAGTTGTTGCGGATTTGTGAGTTAGAGCTCTTGCTATACTATTTTCTATCATCCAGAGTCATCCATTTCAAACATCACAAGAGATGTGTCGGCCATAGACTAGAAGGGTGTCCTTTTGAGATATCAGAAGGAAGATGGTAAGAAGAAATGAGAGGAAAAACTATAAAAATAACGAAGAAGACGACCTCAGTGAAAGGACTTTTACTGCAGTTCTTTTTCTCTATTTATCGAAAAGCAACTACCATGGTTTTCCTCTCTTTGATACAAAGAAAGAGGGTGAAAGAAATTTGGATTTGTGTGATATTCTAAAGCCATGGGATATGGGATATCGCACAATGCGATATCCTACAGACCTAAGGATATCGCACAAATTTAAGGGTAAAATTGTAACTTTCATAGTGTCCTTTTTTGTAGAACAACTTTGCGGAAATTATGTAAATTTCTACTATTTTGGGGCAGTTGTGAGGTATAAGAGCAGTCGTACCATCAATATCCCAATGGGTGTTTGGCAACATTACATCAAATGAAAAGACAGGAAGGACAAGCGAGGAAGCGGGTGGGGGAACCAGAGGTTTTGGTGATGGCAGTGGTTTTACGCAGGATTCCACTCAGGAGTCATCCTATAGTTGGTTGACATGTGGCGGATTTAGAATTATTCTTGAAAATCACTGTATTGGATTTTTTTTAAAAAATTTTTGTTTCAGTAAAAAAATTGTTCAACTTTTTATTTATTTGTTGGTTTTCTTAACATTATCTATTTCTTGAAATGATAAATAAAGGGGAAAACTACGAGGAAAAATCCCCATAGTACGCCATAAGTAAGTGCACAACCCAATAGGAGTTTAGAGAAGGGAGGGGCTCTTTGGGCCCCTTTCATGTTTTTTAGATGTTTATTGGGATGGTTGATATCAACCATAAATGTGGTTATACAAAAGGCACAAGAAACCCCCTTCTTCCCTCATTGCGTTGTCCTCCTCCTTCCCTTATCCTCTTCCACAATCCCTGTCGACACCTCTCCTTTTCGTTGGTTCCAAGCAGTGGTCCCAAGCATCATTTGGCGCCTGCTTTCAAACGACAAAAGCCTACCACTGCCACTACTTGTAGCTGCGATAAAAGTGCAGTAGGGGCATGGGCGGCGCTACATGGATCCCAGTGGAGTCAATTGACCCCATTTAAATCTGAAAAATTATTCTTTAATGAATTGAACTTATGAGAAGCTTTTGACCCCACTCAATGCCTAAGTTAATGGGCCATCTATCTACCAAAACAAAAGAAAACTAATAGGCCCAACTTTTATTTTTTAAATAAAATTCCCTTTTTTAGACATTCTGTCGGTAACTCTTCATTTACCCTAACTTAACCTCTAAATACGGTATTCTCCTCATATTAGAAGGAGAAAACCCTAACATTATCGAAAGTATATGACAAATGTTAATAAAGGGGAAAATAAATTTATTCGATTTGTGGAAGATATGTCTTTTGTTGACCCCTCTTTTGTTGACCCCGCTGGCTCAAATTCCTGAAGCCTCCACTGAGTAAGGGAAGTTAGGATGTATGGAATTCTCATGACAAACTGCAGCATGAATGAAATAGAGAAATTCAATTGAAATTCCAAACACCCACCATCACACGATTGAAATGCATTCACAAAAAAAATAAAAATAAAAAGAAAAGAAAAGAAAAGCACTGTTCAAGCCAACATGGAACCCATTTACCTCACCAAACATTCCAAAAAATAACTGCACTGCTCAAGCCTACATGAAGGCCATTTACATCACCAACCATGCCAAAAAATAATTGCACTGTTCAAACGTACATGGAGCCCATTTACATCACCAACCACCCTAAAAAATAACTGCACCGTTCAAGTCCACATGGAGCTCATTTACATCATCAAACACCCCAAAAAATAACTGCATTGTTGAAGCCTACAAGGAGCCCATTTACATCACCAACCACCCAAAAAAAAATAAAATTGCACCGTTCAAGCTTTAAAAAAATAACTGCACTATTCAAGCCTACATGAAACCCATTTACATCACCAACCACCCCAAAAATTAACTGCATTGTTTAAGCCTACTGATTCAGCATATCACATCACTAGAGGATTACGACAACCTCCACGATTATTCCCCCTCTCTTTACAATTGGAGCAGGTAACTACCCTTCATTGGCGGCCACGATCTTCGATACGAATCCTTTTTTTTTTTTACGCTCTGGTTGTTTAGTTGCTCGCGGTGGAAGAACTCTTTCTTGCAGTGTGTGTTCCCATTGCTTGCTGTCTCGGGTAGCATGCAGAACTTCAATGTATGTTTTACGATAAACGCTTGATAGGTACCAATGCTCGCCAAACACATATGGATCATAGTTCCTAATCTTCATTGATGCCAGTGCATGACATCATGGGATGCCCAAAATCTCCCATTTATGAAAAAGTACAAGTTCTGCATTCGAGATCGACCACGCCTACATACTCGACAGACTGGAACTCTGCGGGTTTCCTCCATTTCTTGGCTCATTCTGCATACGGAGTTAAACGAGTAGTTACACTTTCTGACTGAAGATTGCGCTTTTGATAGAATTCCATTAACTTTGCACGTATCTCCTCAACTTGTTTTACAAAAAGGCAGTACCCTTGTGTCCTTTAACAGGCTGTTAGTACACTCTGCCACATTGCTAGTTAGCATGTCATACCGACGACCTTGTACGTATGCATTTGCCCTATTAGTTTGTGGTCTCAATACCAAGGGTGTATGATGTAATAAATTGATTAATTTCTTTATTTATCAATACAATTCTTGCTTTCCTTTCATGAGATGAATGGTGCTTTATTACTTGTTTGCACATAACTAATACAAATGACATAATGGTTCATGAGATGAACCGGAGTCCACAAGTATACTAGATGTAATACATGTGTATGGATGAGATCCATATACAGGAGATATGTATTACAAATCTTATACTTAAATAACTTCACAACTAGTGATGAGATTGGACACCTCATCTGACAATGTTGCAGCATTTTGATCACTATGAGATAGTGTGATTTATCTCAATCATCAGAATGTAAGATTCTGGATCATGATGCTGGTACATTGGATGTATTGAAGGACCATGAGAAGCACCTTATATACACTGTCTTTATTTTAAGGTCTGCTCTCATAATTCCCTAGCAATAGGCTCATAATCCTGAGACATTAATGGACTCAAGTTTCTATCTATTCATTTGCTTTGAGTCACCAATGAGTGAGGCCAATTGTAGGTCAACACCTCGGTGATTTGGGTACGTGGTAGTAGAGCTGTGGGAACATTCAATGGTCAAAATGGAATCCATCTTTAATGTCCCCTTGTGCCAATTAATGGATTAATCATTGGTAAGTGCGCACCCATTTCAGTTAAGAGTTAATTGGATCGGTACCAAATGATCATTATAATTAATTGAGGCTCAAGGATAATAAGATATGGATCTAATTTGGTGGACAGGTCCATTTGATCCATGGATATGGATGGAGGGGCCTACTTGTGGTACTGTGGAAGTTTAGGGTCTTCATTGAAATATATTCCTAAGACTGGAGTGCAATTGCATTTATATAGTGGAGTTATTTGCAATTAACTGTGGGCCCGGATTGCACATGAGATGTGAGGTCGCGTGTCCTAGTTGGAGCCAGCTTTCTAAGGAATCCCTAGTGGTCCCTACGCTAGCCCAATATATTAGAAATATACTAATTCTATTTGAATTCTAAAAGGAATGTTACTATTTCTATTTAAAGTGAGACTTCTAATAGTGATAATAATAAGCTACTAATTATTAATGGAAGTAGGACTTCTATTTTAATTAGAAAGGAGAAAGTTACTAATAGTTGTGGAAGTGAGACTTCTATGGCAATTAGTAAGGGAGATGTTTACTAATTTGTAATGGGAGTTAAACTTCTATTTCAAATAGGAAAAGAGGAGTTATGGAGGGCTATAAATAGAGGAATAATCCTCTCAAATTCGTGCATAATCATTAGAGCACTTTCAGCCCCCTTGTGCAAGAGTTGTACAAGTCATCTTCCTCTCAAAGTTCCCCTCTCTTTCACCTTTGGTTCCTTAGAGTTACTAGTAGGGTTTTCTCTTGAGGATTCCACCATCTTCTTGAGAAAAGAGATCTAATACGGGACATAGCGTGGAAGATCAAAAGGAGTTGAAGATTCTGAATTGGATTGTGAAGTTGTTCATCATCAAAGTAAAGAACTCAAATCCTCCATAAGAGCACAACAAAGCTCCAAAGGTATATCTACATCTTTGTATGCTGTAGATTTCGTTCTTGCATGTTTATGTGCTTATTTCTATCTTATAGATAGTATATGTTGTTGTACATGGCTATGAGATTGAGGGAATTGCATCCTGGATTGGGTTTGTTGCATTCTAGACAATTGATCCCTACATCAAGTGGGTCAAAAGTTTTTGAAACTTGTCTGGAAGGCCCACCTATATTCCAACATGCCCAACGTTGCCTCCCAATTGCCTAATGTAGCTGAACGCCTCTTGGCTGACTGCACGTATATCTGTCATATATGCCTCATAAACATAAGGCCTATAGGACTTTGTGGTATGCCATAATTTCATCACGATTGCCCTGTCACTGAAAGCGGTTTTGATATTATCAGCAATGTAACGACAACAATAACAATGCACTGTAGAAGGTATAGTGTTCTGGAGCGCTAGAATAAGACCCTTTTGACGGTCAGAAGTAATGGTCAAATTGGGTGGCTCTCCAAGTGCTATGAACAAGTTTGGTAGGAACCACTCCCAACTATCACGACGCTTGACTTCCACAAAGGCAAAGGCAAAGGCGATTGGGAGTAGCTTATGATTGGCATCGAATGTCACAGCTACAAGCAAGACACCCGGATACTTGCCTTGGATATGTACACCGTCTAAAGCAATCATCAGTCTCAGCAAAGATGTGAAAGACTTTATACAGGGTCCAAATGCCCAAAAAATCTTCTGAAACGGTCATCAGATGTGCTGTTTATGTTTGTTTTTGTGCTAGGGTTGGTTTTCTGCAATTCAATATAGTAGAGAGGTTGAAGCTGGAAGGATTCCTTGTATGATCCTCGCACTATATGTAGAGTCATCTCCTTCGCTATAAGTGCCTTCCTATAGCTAATAGTCAACCCAAATTCCATTTGGTAGTCGTTCATTATCTCCTTCGACTTTAAATCGATGTTCTGTCGGACTCTACCCATGATGAATTCAGAAATAAGCACCAAAGTTGCTTGTTGATATGCCATGCCCATCATTGGCTTCGAGCATCGATGGTTAGGATTGTACGTTCTAACTTTAAATTATGGTCCTGATTCGACAATAGAAGCGTGGATCCGCCAAAGACAATCTCGATCTTTGCAGCCAGCCGTCACCTCGGTCGAGTTGGTCTTCAAGTGTTTAAGAGTGAAGTTGACATAAATTGCAAACTTGGCAAGAGTATTCCGAAACGTCTGTTGATCAGGGAAATCACAGCTAGGGCTGTCAATCGGGCCCTTTGACGAGGGGACCCAGCCCGCAAAAGCCCTCAAAGCGAGGGCTTCTTTTTTTGTCCTAAAACCCGAAGGTAGGGTAGGGCCCAATTTTGAAAAGTCCGCAATATTGAGGGCCGAGCTAGGGGTTGACTTTTCTAGCCCGAGGGGGCCCGGCCCGGCCTGGCCCGCAGTTTATTAAGTATTAATATAAAATATAAAATATATGATATATTTATAATATATCTAAGCAACTTGGCCCTCTTGAAAATTTTGTAAGACCTAGGCCCAACCAAGACTTTCCTTTTCTCTATTTACAGCAATAAAAAATTATCTAAATGCCCAGCCCACAGTCCCATAAACAGTCACTTATTTGGGGCATTTTAGACTTTTATTAAAAAGTCGTAATCACCCCATATGGGGTAAACTACAACGGTTATATTAATGGGTGATGTGGTCTTTTGATCCTAAAAAACCCTAAAATGTCTCTCTATATCATCTCTTTCATCGTTGGGTAAACCTCTCCCTCTTCTCATTTTCGATCTCTCTCCCTCTCTGATCTTGAAGTTGCTATTAATCTTGCTATCAAAAGTAATTGTGCTCAACATTTTGTTCTTCTTCTTGCTCCGACTCACAGTCTAAAGTCACAATAGTAACACTCATTCAAAAAGTCACTGCGCTTATCATTTTGTTATTTCTTCTACCATTCCAAAGGTTGATCTGAATACAGATTTGAGATTTGAGGTGAGTTTTATGATCTGGGTCGTGTTCAAAATCTGTTCTTTCAATATGAATTGAGTTTTTATAATCTGGGTCGTGTTCAAGATCTATTGTTTTATCATGGATTGAGTTTTTATCACCTGGGTCATGTTCAATATCTGTTCTTTCATGATGGATTGAGTTTTTATGATCTGGATTGTGTTCAAGATATGCTATTTTTATCATGGACTGCATTTTTATCATCTGGGTCGTGTTCAAAATGTTTTTTTTTGTTTTTTTTCTTTTCATTGATTCAGTTTTTTTGATTCAAAGTTTGTTCATTCTGGTGGATTTTAGAGAAAAGGCACGTTTTTCGTTTCAAAAACTATTTTTTTTTGTTGGATTGAGTTTCATATGATCTGGGTAGTTTCAAAATCTATTTTTTGTGATGGTTTTGGGCATGCATGGAACATCTTTCTTGGATGTTAAAATTAGAGTATATTTTTTATATGTATTCTTTAAAAGATTGGTTGTGATATTATTTATAAATTTCATACAGAGTTTTTATCTTGATCTTAGATTAATTTGTCAACTATGTCTGCTCATAATGTAGCCAATGATAGCTCTCATGAGCCCATCGCCATTGAGGTGGATGTGAGTACCCATGTGCCCTTTGAACTTCCCTCCTCTTCCTCTTCCTCACCTATCTTATTCCTATTTCATTTAATACAATTTCTATTGATGCTCCATCTAACACAAACTTGGGGTCTACAGAAAAAAACTCAAAAAGATCAAGTATTTGGGTTAATTTTAAACAATTGGAAGTTCTAAAAAAACAAAAAGATGGAATTGAAAAAGAATGTCGTGTAGCTGAGTGTAAGTATTATAAGAAACAACTAAATAATGATAAAAGAAATGGAATTACCCACATAACTAGACACTTTAACGAATCATGTACCAAGAGATCACCTAGACTTAATAGAAACCAACAATCATTGCCTGCGGCTTTTGCCAAAGCCAATGATGTCTCTGTTATCCATAAATTTGACCAAAAACAATGTAGAGATGCGCTTGCAAGAATGGTAATTTTACATGAGTATCCATTTAATATTGTGACACATGAAGGTTTTATTGAATACACACTACACCAAAAATCGAAAATTGGAACGGAAAAGCGTTCCTAATCCTCCCGTTCCTAATTCGTTAAACCGTTCCAATTTCCGTTCCAATTTGGTACCAACCGTTCCTAATCCAAATTGGAACGGAAATTGGAACGGTTTAACGGATTAGGAACGGGAGGATTAGGAACGCTTTTCCGTTCCAATTTCCGATTTTTGGTGTAGTGACAGTAAGATTTCTACAACTTCAATTTAAAATGGTGTCACGTAGCACCATTAAGTCTGATTGTATAGAAATTTACAAACAAGAGAAACTTAAGATTTCTCAATTAATTGATGGCATTTCATCAAAGATTAGTCTCACATTTGATATGTGGACGTTAAATCAGACAATAGGTTACATGTCTATTACCTGCACATTTTATTGATTCTGATTGGAAGTTACATAAACATATAATTAACTTTGTTATTGTTGATCCGCCCCACAGTGGGGTAGTCTTAGCTGAAACTATTAAAACTAATTTAATAAAATGGAAAATTGATGATAGAATATTTTGCTTAACTTTAGGTAATTGCACAACAAATGATGCCATGGTAAGGACACTTAAAAATCATCTTACAAAAAAAAAAGGATGGCATCCCACTAAATGGTAGCTCGTTTCACATGCGTTGTACTGCACATATTCTCAACCTCATTGTGTAAGATGGGTTGAAAGAAATAACCCCTACAATTCAAAATATTAGGGATACATTGAAATTCATTAAAAATTCAACAACTCATATACATAAGTTCCGTGAAATGGTTAGTGAATTAGGGCTAAATAGCACTAGGGGGTTACCTATTGATGTTTCAACTAGATGGAACTCCACCTACTCAATGTTGGAGTGTGCATTAATATTTAGAGAAGTTTTCAATTCACTAGGGTTAGAAGACTCAAACTACAAGAACATTCCTTCAGAGGAAGAGTGGGAAATACACTACACCAAAAATCGGAAATTGGAACGGAAAAGCGTTCCTAATCCTCCCGTTCCTAATCCGTTAAACCGTTCCAATTTCCGTTCCAATTTGGATTAGGAACGGTTGGTACCAAATTGGAACGGAAATTGGAACGGTTTAACGAATTAGGAACGGGAGGATTAGGAACGCTTTTCCGTTCCAATTTTCGATTTTTGGTGTAGTGATAGCTAGTATAATATGTGAATTTTGAAGTGTTTTTATGAAGTCACTTTAAAATTTTCAGGAAATAAGTACCCATCGATTCATTTATTTTTACCAGAAGTGATTAAAATACATAGTTTATTGGTAGAAAAGTTAGATAGTGAAGATATCTTTTGTAGAAATATGGCTAGAAAAATGAAGAATTTTTTTGATAAATATTGGGATAATAAGGTATTTGAAAAAGCCATACTCCTTGATCTGACACGCAAGTTGTTATATTTGAAGTATGCTTAAAGAAAGTTATATGGATCAAGAGAAGATATAAGTATTCGTCGAGTTGATATTCTTAGACTCTTTATAAATCTTTATAAAGAGTATTGTGTGATATATGATACACCTACCACAACATTGTCAAATGTGGATAAAGTTGATTTAGCAAAAAAAACCTACTAAGTTTGAGGATGAATGGTTAGTATTTGAGGAACAAATGACCCAGGCTGCAGTTGTAGAAGAAAAATCTGAATTAGATCGTTATTTGGAGGAGCCAAGGGATAAATCTATAAGTTTCAATATATATACTGGATTGGTGGAAAGTCAATTCGGCAAAATATCCAATTACGTCAAGAATGGCTTGTGACATTTTAGCAATTCCAGTTTCTACGGTTGCTTCTGAATCGGCATTTAGTACAAGAGGAAGAGTACTTGACCAGTATAGGAGTTGTTTAAAATATGATACTGTAGAAGTCTTAATTTGTGCACAAGATTGGATACGTTTGCAACAACACAATGATGATAATGCATCAGATGAATTTTTAGATATTCTAAAAATAGATTAAATAATTAAATAAAGAGTTATTGCTATTTGTTTTATATGTATTATCATTTATAGAACTTTTGTTACTTTTTTTTTTTACATCATTAGAAAAATTATTTTATCCCACCACCAACCTTCCAATAAAAAATGTTTTTTAACTCTGCCATGTTGCCTTTTAGGTAGTATTGCCGGTCCCTAGCCCGGAAAAAGGAGGAAGGTTAGATTGGAAGTCGCTGGTGATGTAAGAAAATTTTATTTTCTTTAAAAAAAAATTCCCTCCTTTTGGCCATGGCCTGGCCCTAGCCCTTAAGGGTAGGGCAAGGGCCTAAAAATTACAAGCCCGCTATGAATGTCAAGGGCTTTTGCTCGATTTGGCCCGGCCTGCACATGTGAGGGTAGGATAAGGACTTATCTCGGCCCTGGCCGGGCCCAGCCCTTTGACAGCCCTACTCATGGCCAACCCACATTTCCTGAGCTGATTTATTACCAACCTCCGTGTTCACCACCTCAAGCTTCATTCTATCCTCAAAATCAACAACTGAAGTTTCATTTGAACGATTTGCAGTGTTAACTAGATTGGCCTCAGCATCATTGCTTTCAACCTTTACATTTGGAATCCGACGAATCTATCCGATGGCAAGATGAATATCATCATGATTGTTTGTTCCAACGACAATATCATCACTAACAATATCTTGTCCTACCGCCTGATGTAGACTGCATTCATTACACATGGAAGGTAAATGCATGTCATTGTTTTCATGGAGATCAACGATAGGTAGCTCTTGAGCGGGAGTTGACTCTATGGCTTGCTTTCCCATGCAAGTTCTTTAACGAGGTCCTCACTTGTTCTACACAATTGTGAACTCGAACATTCCTTTCATACCTACAATGCATCAACAAAATAATAAGCAAGTAGGAAGACATACTTAGTATTTGGTAATCTATTGATTTAGTGATACAGCATATGCACATACCTCCATTGTTCTCCCCCTATACATTATAGGTTCTTTAGACCATTGAAGACATATAAATATATAACATTCACATCATTCCCCTATGCTTTGAACATTCTCTTGACATCATTTTCGTCGTCAATGCTTGCCATTGAAGATGCCCGTCTATTGTGATGAAGGTATTGTATGCTTGATCTCTGGATGGATGAGTCCCAATTAGATGCTTTAATTGCTTCGTTAACCAGTGACTCATATGTATGTTATGTCCGTCGGTAAATATCTCATCTTTTGCTTTCCTCCATTGTACACCGGACGGATTATATCGAATTAGAAGTCACTATCATAGTGGAATATGATTAACACCTCGCTAACTGACTTGTTATCATCAAATCACAAGAACATAATTTAGAGAAACATGAAAGTTACATACACTTTGAAAAACAGGGTAAGTATATGTTTCTAAAACATTAGCCACTGTTAAAATGCCCATGCTGGGATATGTTTGATCATAAAATAAGGTTTATAGTCATATTAAAGTAATGTAATGTGGTAAAGAAAAAACTATACTAAGTGCCACTTATAGGAAGAATGTCATAGAGAAGTAGTACCTAAAAAAAAGCCCTTTCAAAAACCTAAAACCCAAAATGAAAATGATATTAACTAGCCCAAAACGAAAATGATTTTTACTACACCAAATGGTAGTCTTTACGCAAAGCTAGATACAAATATGTGTTTACATTGGACAACTGGTACAGTTTCAAAGGGCATTTTTAGGATTCAGACCACAGTTCTAGGGCTTCTAACAAGTTAGTACTGAAAATGAATCAAGCTGAAGACATTATAGGATAGATAATGCAATATAGGTAGGTGTTTACAGTATGTATCAATATTTTAGTGGAATCCAACCACCACTTTGATTAATTTTTCAGGTGTTTTCTGAAAAGGAAAATTGTCAGAGCACATTTGCAGTCGATGAAAAAGGTTTGACAAAAAAATGCAGACTCGGGGCGATGAATAAAGGGTTTTCGCATAATGGTCGATATCAACCATATAGCTAAATGGAAAAAAAAAAAAAATGGGAAAGAGAAAACCAGCCAAAGGACCCCTCCGGTCTCTAAACTCCTAGTGTGTCCTCCCCTTACTTATCACGTACTATGTGGATTTTTCAAGTAGTTTTCCCTAAATAAAGATAACTAAAAAGATTGAAGAGCGATCAATGCTTCCCACTCGAATCTGCACGTGCAAAACCTAGTAGATGATTGATTGCAGGGAGCTGACATCAGCCTATGATGCTTATAGTTCCATATGGCCTTGTACGGACCCTGAACTTACTGTTTGAGGTTAGAATCCGAAAAGAAAAGACAAGTGAAACTACGATCGTCATCGGGGCATTGGTGTCTCTCTTCTATAGTTGTCAATTTGGTTTCGTTCATCATTAAGGTCTACCCTCCACGATGGAATGTTTCGGTATTTTAGAATTTCAGCAAAATTTTTTAGAATAAATTCTCAAAATAATAAAAATTAAAATATATGTATACATATACATATATATATATATAAATTAGAAAATAAAAAATAAAATATAAATTATGCATATTTCTTGATATGGATATAAAATTGTGCTGCAAAGTGGATTGGGCCAAAACAGAGAATTGGAATGGATTGAAATTCAAACCGAAGTCTTTTGACCATAATTCCGTTACAAAGAGCCACAACGAAAAATTCTGGTCATTCCGGCCGAAACAAAATGGAACTGACTGTTTTGGTTTTTTCTCAATTCCTGGGTTATTAAGTCTTCTCATAAATTGAGTATTGCGGTGATTCAATTTTACTATTTAAGTGAGGTGAAGAGTCATTTCATGGACAATAAAAGAAGAATCAAATTAAAAAGTAGATTTTACCCCTAAAATCCCTTTAAAGTGGTTGAAGACCAAAAAGGCACTCAAACTTCAATATAGACTATGAAGACCCTCATGCATTTTTATTTATTTGTTGAGCAGTGATATCTATCGCTGCTCGTGTATAATGTGAGCAGTGATATCACTGCTCATGTCATCTTCTTTGCCCGCATTTGAGGCTGCTGCCAAGGTTTAACACGATTGATTCGCTCCAAAGGGCTTTTAATTGTTCAGATTCTTTCCCAAAGATAAATCTCTAAGATTCAAGCAAAAGCCCTCATCGAATTTGATAGGAAGAATAAAAAAAAGGGTAAGATCTACAAAATTCACAAGCTTCTCATTCAATTCATAATAACTAACTTGGGAAAGTCTGACTGGATTGAATCAAGTTCTTCACAAATCTTCCAAAAAAACTATTGATAAGTGTTAAGGCTTTCAAAGTCTTTCAAATCTTTCAAAGTTGAAGTCGATGCATTGATTTAGATTTGCAAAAACCAGAGGGGGTTGGAAAACGATGCTGGTTGGTATGTAGATGGTGTTTGGCAGTGGTGACCATGTTGCAAGTTGGTCAGTCAAGTTTGTTTGGTTGTTTGTTTTGCAGTTTTGGAGATGAATTGAAAAAACGAGGTAGGTACAATAGTTAGCTGAATGAGGGAAGAGCGGACATGAGAAGTAAAGGTGATGCAGTGAGTAGCAATATATACAGGTGAACATCGATATAGCGGCTCGGTAAAAAAGAAAAGAAAAGAAAAAACAAACCCCTGAAAAAAGGCCTCTGGACTAGGCCGGTGTATTAAAATCTTTGAGGACCTGTTTGATCTCCACCTAGTTTAAGGGCATTTTTCCAGTAAAACCCCCAATTAAAAAATCACCATATTAAAAAAAAAAAAACCCCTCTGCTTTTTACCAAAAATAAAGTAAAAATGTTACCTTCCCATGCCACTAAATGACAAAAAAAAGCCATCCTTTTGTTAAGTCAAAAAGTTACATTATCATTTCACTAAATGAAAAAAAAAAAGCATCATTTTTTGTTTTGACCCCTCTTCTTCTGAGAGAAGAATAAAAAAAAATCCTCTTCATAGCAAAATCATAAACCTCATTGAATATGAAAATCTACAAATGAGTTTCCCTCCAAATAAAAAAAACTTGCAAATTTGGCATGACATTTTGCCACAAAGAAGCTTCCTACGAATTTCCATCCATAAGGACGAGCAGAATAATTGCAGATACACAAGATTCAAAGGAATACTATTGTATAATATAGTTAAAAAAAAAAAAAAAAAAAAAAAAATATATATATATATATAATAAGCAACCGTGAGACAACCTCTGATCCCTTGCACAAGAGCAATAACAGGATGATTCAATGTTGTAGACGCATGCATGGATAATGATCTAGACCACCATCTTATGGGCCCTGCAACAACTGGCAACTATATAAATACAAAACAGTTGGAGATTTCTATCGATATGGCGACTAGCATCCAATGGACGATCAGAATTTGAATGGCTAATAGTTTATCATCAATTCAGAAAATCAGAAGGTTGAATTGCCACTGTGATTTGTGTACGGTTTCATCCATGGAGAACTCATTTTGAACAGCAATCCAGATCTTATTGAACATGCAAGCATCGAAGCCCCATTCATGAAAGAAAAATGGCCCCTTGACCACAAACAGCAGAACCACCACTTTACGTGCATGCAGAATTTTTATGCCGATATGTGGATGTAAAAAAGACATTTCACATTTTCAATGTACATTTTTGGTCACCTCAGTCCTCAGCCTCTTGACATGGAAATGCACTCTTCAAATAAATGAAAAATCATATTGAATGATCCTGCAATCTCTTCTCAGCAGCTAATCCAGCAGCAACAGAAGGAGGTAAATGCCTGAGACTTGTCATTTTCTCATCACCATTTTCAGGTGGCCCACCAGATATCATAAGAGAAAAGAGGGACTCAACATCTTTGAGTGACAGAGCTAGCTGATCTTGGTTCTTGGTGTTTCCACTGATGGTCAGATTGGTAGCCCTGCTTCTGTTCAATTTGTAGATACTTTCTTCGACAGTGTCCTTCACCTGTCGGCATTAAAAGATAAATGGAGACTGTTATGACTTGTAAGGAAAGAAGCCCATGCATGAATTGGGTGAAAGGATTTAACTGTGTCACACGTGGTGTTGACACACAGCCACCAGTTTGACTGAGTTCATAATGGGTTAAATTCTGGTTTCTAAAATTGATCGAAGTTCCAACCATCTTTCTGAATTATTGACCCACCAACTGAATTTGTAAACCGAGCTCAAGACAACTTGATTCCAAAACTCAAAGACTTCAACTACAAGCTGAAACAAGTTTTTTTAAAACAAGCTATGGGATTTGGATGAGTACGCAATCTTAGGAAAGACGAAAGGGAGAAAAAGAAAATCAGTATTTCTTATTGCCTCATCAATGATTCAGCTACCCACTTGGTGATGTAAGCCAGGCATCTACTAGACCCGCCTTTCAGTAATCATACTCATGGATCTGGTGGAGCTCAATATCTATAATCCACCTAATGATGTAAAATGTCCAATTTGTGGTTTGGAAGGGGCAAATGCAGCCAATGATAATCACTATAGACATTTAGTGAACAAATCAGACAATTACCATCATTAGTTGGGAAACTCTTCTGCATGTTTTCCATTTAGAAAAGAGTATCACATATGCTGAAAAGGATTGAGGTTAAATAACAAGAGGAACATCGTAATTTTGAGTGTCCCAAATCCTAATTTCTGCAGCGGATGTCAGATTGTATGCATTTTATACAGTATTGATGGGATGGATGCTAAAAAATGAAGAAACCTGAATACATTCCACATAAATGCAAACAGAAATTATCTAACATTTGCATGGAACCAGCACCAATTTCGGGATTATCCAAATGGACCCCAAGTTCTATAGCTTCTACAATGATGCATGGGGAAATGGGTTATACGTACAATGAATCGATGAACAAATGTTGTCTTTTTCTGTCCAATTCGATGCACCCTATTTACTGCCTGAGCTTCTGCTGCGGGATTTAGCAGTGGTTCTATAAGAACTACATGCTGTGCTTCTAGTATATTAAGTCCATTGGCACCATGTTGAATTAACAGCAATAACACTTGAATGGATCTCTCCTCATGTTGCCTCTCTTGCGTCTTTCCCTTTCCTCCTGCACCACTTTGCTGTCCTTTGAATTGCATTATAGCAGCATTTGATTTCCTGCAATGAAAAAATTTTCCTATCTTGTGAGCATTGAGTAGAATATCAAAATAAGTTCTAGTATAATTGTAAGACCCTTGTCCCTGATTACTGCACTCAACACTAATTAATTGTGTTTATTAATTTCTAAGTGTGTTTAGATATTAATTATACAACTTTAGGTGTTAGAATAGTGTTCGAGGAGTTTCGGGAAGTTCTGAGAGCCTTCGGACCCAATTCGGTACCTTAGAGGACTTAGTTCGGAATTTTGGGAAAAAGCCAAGGGTATTTTGGAAATTTCAGAAAATTGTTGAATTTAGACTTATTAGATAGCATTTGATGGGTTTTACAAGTTAGAGATGACAACATTTTAGTTTAGTGGACATTTGACCAAGTCTCGTGTTTCCGAGACATAGTTGTCATTTTCGGAAAAAGTGAGTTTTAGCTCGGAGACTCGAAATGAGTCATTCTTGGGCATGTTGGAAAGAGCACAAAATTTCGACAAACTTTCGTTCTTAGAGTTTACTCTTTTGAGACCTAGAAGACCCAATTCCGGAGGAAAATCAGTTTGTTAAGTGACGGCTAACAGACGTCATTTTTGGAATTGTTCTTTTATATAAACCGCCGGGACCCACGATTCCCTTACTTCTTCCTAATCCAGCGACACAGCAGCCCCTTTTCTTTTTCATTCACTCCCTTCTCTCTTCCATTTCTCTCCAAACTCGATGCCGTTTCGAATTTGGACTCCACCATCACATCACCCTCACCAAGTTCTCTCTTCTAGTCCATTTTTGCAAGTTTCCATGAAAGACAGCTCCTCTCTTCGCTGATTGGAGCTTCGTTAGAGTTCCTAGAGGTAAGCCCTTCCTCCCATCTTCTAGATTTCAGTTATAAAACCCAATTCAGCCATAGATCTTGAATTTCAACTTGTTTCGCGAAGTTCTTAGATTTTGATTCTTGTGTTGACTTTTGTAGGAAATTGGGGGTTTGTGATAACTTTGTGTTTTTCTAGTTTTGACAAGCTCAAAGGACCCAAGGCAAGTTCACATTATGAATTCCATCTCATGTATGCATTGCATTAGTTTGATTATGTTCGATTTGCTCAAACTATGTTAGAAACCTATTTTTAGCTCAATTTTGTCTCTACCCTTACAACTAAAAATTATCACAATTAGCCACCAAATCAATGGCCAAAAGACACCCAAAAGTTGCCTTTGGATGGAGGAGAAAAACTCCAAAAACATCCCCAAAGGTCGCCCCTCAGGTTGCAAGACCCAGGCCACTCAGCAGTTGGCTTGACAGGCCAACAACCAAGTAGTATACACTAGGCTGTTGGCCTGTCGGGCCAAATAGGCGAGAGAACAAATCCAGTCCGAACAGCCGAGAGAACAAATCAAGCAGCCGATCGAACAAATTCTGTCAAAGTCCGATAGAAACAAATCATACAGCCAACTGGGTAAACCAAACATGCGATTGAACAAACCAAACAGATGACTGCATTGAAGCCCAATGCCTGATTGATCACTATTTACCCCTTCTGACTTGCTTCTTCTTCCTCGTTTCTTGCCACCTATGGGACCCTTTTAAGGAGTTTGAGGGCCATTGTTTGCGTCCTCTAATTGGCCAATTAGTGGAATCAAGACTCCAATTTTTCTTAGCAAACCATAGTCGTTAAGTAATGAATTTGACCTGCCAAAAAAAAGAAGTAATGAATTTGACCCGGAACTTGGACTCACCTCACACTTTGACTTGGAACTAAGGGGAAGTAATTATTTGAGCCGACATTCACCCCCGGGACTTGTCCGGAGACTAGTTTAGCACATGACCATGTCATGGGTATGCAGACTTAGGATTTGAACTGTCAATTACCGTTTGAGCACCAAGGAGATCCATAAACCCAGACAATTGAACCGTAAGGATACATAGAGTTGAATGGAAGTGAGCCAGCTTGCCAATGGCAATCCAGGACCTAGGTATGCAATTTGCAATGGTTCCTCGGATGTTAGCTAGCTGGGCACCGATCTGAACTCCTTGTACTTGCTAACTCGTGTGCATTCTGCAGGAACAATTATCCTTGCGTAATTGCACCGTTTTACAGTTCCTTTGACTTACTTGGCCTTAGATAAGTGTTTGAGCTACAGGAGTCAATCCAAAGGACTCAGCAAGCATTTAATTGCCTTGCTTTCTCCCTGGACTGACAAGATCCATGGTTGTGGTGTATTTGGTTGGTATGCGAGCTTTTGTTGCACTACCATCCAAGTCACCCATATCCACCCTGGACTGACAACATCTATTCTTGGAAATAAATCTAATTAAAATAATCTCTAAAACAAAAGAAGATAAAGCCTTCTAATTAATCTCATATGTATCCCTAAAATTCAGAAACAACTAAAATAAAAACTCTTGCACGATTTGAAAGTCTTCTTTTATGGGCTTGGGCCCAATGGGCTGGCTAGTCATGGATGTGGCCTGCAGCAAAGATTCAAGACACCAATCTAGGCCTGTTTCCAATTGTAATGGACTGTTTCTGTATTTTTTTCTAGACCAACATTTTTTTATTTTTTGGATAAATTGCAAGTGGATTTCACGAAGAAGAAGAAGAAGAAGAAGAAGAAGAAAAGGCACATACATTGGCCATTGCTAGGCTACACCCGAAAAACAACAACGTAGTGGGAAACCTATACAAGAGAACACAGGAAACCCAAGGGAGACTAAAATATACTACAACCAAAATACAGAAAAAAAAGGAGTTACAAGAAAGGACCCTGAAATTTGTATTGTGGCATTGTAAGAGTATCTTTCATTAAAATCGCATTAAGAGATTGAGTTAGCAAAATCATTCGGTCTGAGTCAAGAGGTAGGCCATGATTGGCCAAGAGATCTGCCAGGTTCTCTTCATGCTTGATATGCAAGATGAGCCAAGAAGTGCCTTCAAGATGAGTAGAAATCATCTCAAGTCTGTTTATTGTATCCTTCAATGCCTTCATGGAAAAATTGATTAAGGTCTCTTTTATTCTTAGCCTCACCTCTGCACTTTCATGCTTATGCTGATGTCGTCCAAACAATGCTCCACTGGGTGTTGTATGTTTTTAAGGACACCGCACATTGCTTGGAAAGTGTAAGAAACAGCCCATTGTTTCCAAATCCTCTACTGAAGCTGAATATATGTTGTCTTCTAGTTCAAGTGAAGTCATCTAGCTTCACTGTCTTCTTCGGGAACTAAGGTTTTTCATTCGGGGACCTACATCGCTCTTTGTAAACGAAAAAAGTATCCTGATATATGTAATATCCTGTATTACCTGGGCCCAAGATTAGTCTGGCCCAGGTGGTATCTTAGTTGTTTCCTTATTATGGAATTAGTAGTAGTGCTTATTAAGGAAATTGGAAAATTTGAAAGTGTCCCACGTTTTGGGAATGGAGTTGTGTAACAACTCTAATAGAGGAAATAAGAGAAAGATTGGAATTAGGAAGTTTAGGCAACTCTCCTAGTAGGACCCCTGTTGTTTATTTATTTTGTTAATTAGGAATGTCCCACGTGTATGGTGATTGGAAAAGGAAAAGAGTTGTGAAACAACTCTAAATGGAAGTAGGAGAAGACTGGGACTCTAATTCCTTTTAGTGTATATATTCAACCATCGACCATTAGGGTAGTATTCAATTTTCTTTCTTCTTGTTTGGAGAGCAAATTTGAGAGAGAGAACTTGATCTCTGGAATCCAGGGGAAGATGAAGAAGAGGAAGGTCACTGACGGATGTCCTATTCGCGCCCGCACATTACAAAAGCAACGATTGCGTATCAAAGGTGAGTGGATCTTCCTAAGTTAACTAGTAGATCAATCTGGATGATTGATACTGTTGTGATTTGGATATGCTGTATTGAGAAAATCCGCTGGTTAAGAAATTATATGTTATGAGTACTGGATATAAATAAGATTTGTTGAATTATATTCTGTATTACAAGATCTGTTGAATCTCAGGTTAATAGATGAGGGAATGATGCTAATAGATTGGGTTGCAGGAATACGAAACAGATTTAAAAATCTGATGGATAACAGAGATAGATGATGAGCAGTAATTTGACATTGAAGGGTTATGGGACCCCATGGCCCACCTGATCCCAGATCAGGTCCAGAGATCTGGTAGGGTACTGCTGGTCGATCAAGATGGACTTGGACCCATGTGAGGTGGGCCCCGTTTTGGCCACCATCCACTTGATCTTAATATTACAGGCGTGAGTTTGATAAAAACAGAGAAGAAGGTCGACAGTTATAGTAGGACCCATCAGTGGATCTGATTGGAGATCAGGACCACACATCTTTTAAAGAACCCATGGTCGACCATAGGGAACCTAGGCATCTTGGGTTTGGACCAGTGGGTCCCACTATCCAACAAATTCAAAGAAAACCAGGCATGAAACTGACGGCAACAGACCCAAAGGTCAACATCTATGGTGGGACCCACTAACTAAGCCAATCATAGATTATGACCCCACGTCTTGAAGTAGGCTCAGGGACGATCCCAATGGTGGTGGTCTCATGTGGCCTGGTCTCCATCGGACCAGTTATCCAGGAACTTCAATTTTGTTAACCATAAGGCTTATTTATCAATTTATTGAGACTGCGGGCCCAGTAAGGATACCAAATGATTAATCAGAACCATGGGACTTAATGTAGGGCACTGGGTGACCATATAGATCAGGTTTGATCATGTATCATTCAAGTGGGGCCCACTGTTCCATATATGCATATTACACAGGCGTTTTATCTGTGTTGGGCAGAGTCTGGGAAGAGGCAGAGAGTTAAACAAGACCTGGACTTTATAATAAAATTACATAATAGTCATAAGGGTTATCAGAATCTAGAATGTGGATTATGAGTAATTATATGGATTAATTAGGCCATGATTAATTATACGGATCGTGATTAAGTGACTGTGATCAATTAATTGTGATTAATTCTTAATGTTATGTTTTAAAAATGTAGGCCAACCATACACCAATCAATACCAATTATGAATTGGAGTGGGGCAATAACCAGTGAATTTAGTAAGGGTTGGATCCACACTGTTGATTATGTAATGAGGAAAAATTATTAATAATACTGAGTTGTGGTTGTCATGTGATGGAGAGGTCCCAGACGTGGGATGTTGGACTTAGTGTCCGAGCCGTTATAGCGACTGGTCCATAGGGGACGTGTCTGATGAGACAGGGTCATAATGACCGGTATACATGTATACGATGGGCCTTTGATGCGTGGTAATGTGCATGGGCACAAATATATATATATATATATATATGGATGTATTTTTATGGCATTTAATATATTGATTCAAATATGTTAATCATGTGATATTATATTTTATGCTGCTTATGTAATTAGGAACATTCATTCACCAGTAATACTGATGTTGTGTTGCCCCCTTCAGGTAATCTTACTGCGGGTGAGATAAATTAGGATGGCGCTCAGCACGTAGATTTTGGCATGTGTGGCTGAAGGGAGAGAATGAGAAATATTTAAATAAGTGACAGAAGGATTAGTTTTGTTTAGCAATTGATTTAATGTTTAGTACATTATTAATCTGAGACAGAACATAGGGATTTAGATTATTCAGAGATTATTGATATTGTTTGACTTTATTTAAATTAATTGGAATTATAGTTGATTTAAATGCCAAATCTCTTATGCGAATAATTTGATAAATGAATGATAAACATTGCCAAGTTATCACGATCCGGATATCCGACAAGGCCCCGGAATTTGAGTCGTGACAATATATATATATATATATAGTTTCCAATTTGTGTGTCATAAGCGCACCAAACACAGTGAAGTGACTATCACTTCATATACGAACATGTCTTGTCCAAGACATTACATCTTCCTCATGTATTCTCTTAACATCAGTTGGCTGACCTTTTCACCAAAATGATGACCAAAGCACACCATGATTTTCTTACTACCAAATTGATGTCCATTCAACTCCGTATCAATTTAAGGGGAGTGTAAAGATGTTAAACAGGCCCAATGCCCATGATCCAGTCCAGTCCAGCATGTTATCCTACGTGGTTTGCTTGGGTCAAAGATTAACACAGCAGGACATATTATCTTAATTAGATTGGTTTCCTAGCTTAGAATAGCAATTGATGTAATTAGATTGGTTTCCTAACTTAGAGCCATGATTAAGGCATGTAATACTCTATATATTGAGGCTCGATCTCCAAAGGAAGACAATCAATGATAATACAATCTCAAAGCATTATATTATTTCAAGTTTCATTCATGAGTTTGTCATGGTATCAGAGCAAGGCTCAAGGCAGTCTTGATCTTAGACATCTTCCAAAGCGTTAAGGGAATAGGGATAGAGAGAATAAGTCTCTCTCGTGCGGCAAATAGATCCAGGATCTATTTTCAAGAAATTTCTAGCGCCACAGTTGCCAGCGACATCCTGTTGGTGGCCCACCCCTGATCAATCAGATCAACTTCCGAAATCATCCCTTCATGGTCGCCTGATATTTCTAAGTATATTGGTCATTTTTCCAGAATTTTTCAGCGACTCTAGGTTGGTGTTTTACTCATTTTCAAGATTTTCCAAAAATTTACATTGTTTTCATCAAGACCGTCCAAAATCTTGGTATTCAGTAGAATCTAATCAAACTTGATTCAATAGAAGCCAGAATAGAGGGCTTCCCGAGATCTGTCCTTTGATCTTTGGCCAGCACCTTCACTGGGGCCCACGTAGTGGATCTTCAGCCACTGACAGGGTCTTCTGGGGCTATTTTTTGCCAAATTAGTGTTCTGTGTTGTCTGTTTCTTCTTGCTTGGTTGGATTGGGTTTTCTCCACATAGGAAAGACATCCTACATATTTTCTTTTGTCTTTGGCTAGTTTTTATCACTATTCAATCGATTTGCTACCAATTTCGGTTTGAGATGGAAAAATTTGAAGTTACCTTGATCCAATTCACAGGAAAAAATTACCTCGCTTGGTCTTTCCAGACCCAAATCTACCTTGAAGCTAAGGAATTGTGGGGCTATATTTCTGGATCTGACCTTAAACCCACTGAAGATGAGAAGAAGATATCCTCTTGGCATACCAAAGATGCCAAAATCAAATCATGGATCCTTGGATTCGTCGAGCCACATCTGATAGTGAACCTCAAACCTTATCCAATAAAGGCATGTGGGGGTATCTGAAGAAAGTGTACCATCAAGATAACTCAGCACGTCAAATTCATCTTGAATGTGCGATTGCCGAATATGCACAAAGGACCTTGTCAATACAAGACTACTATTCGGGATTCTGAACTCTATGGTCGGAATACAATAGTATTAAATATGCGGATGTGGCTGCTGATGTTTTGACTGTAATTCACGATCTTCAGGCCTTTATTGTCAGAAGGATCAATTTTTGATGAAATGACGGAATGAATATGAAAGTGTCCGATCTGCCCTGATGAATCAGACACCATTACCTTCCTTGGATGTATGCTTAAATGAACTCCTTCGCGAAGAACACCGCATTGCGACCTCGGCCCATATGGCTCAAATAAAAGACCGAGACCTATTCAGTTGCATTCTCGGCAAATAAGGCTTCTCAGCCTCCGCCTTGAGACTTGAGCAAAACGCAATGTTACAGTTGTAAAAAATTCGCGCACATTGCTACTCAATGTAAACAGAAGATCTGCAGTTACTGTAAAAAGTCGGGACATATCATCTCTGAATGTCGCCATCGCCCACAATGTCCATCATCTCAGTATCAGACTCCATAGTATCGGACTTCACACTATCCCTGGTCCCATCCCATTGAAAAATGTTTACCTTTGGCCCAATTTAACTTCAAACCTATTGTCACTTAGGCAATTTGTTGAAAATAATTGTAACATCTTTTTCTTCTTTTGATTGTGTTGTGTAGGACCAGATGTCCGGGAAGGAGATCGCGAGGGGGCCTAAGTGTGGACGCTTGTTTCCACTGGATTTTTCTAAAATTTCTAGGAATAGATTTAACAATGATGTTTTTTGCTTTTTTATTAGAGATAACTGCCAATTGTGGCATAATAGACTCGGACACCCTAATTCCATGGCTTTGTCCCTAATGTTAAATTCTGGTTTATTAAATAAATCTATTGGCTTTTCTTCTTGTGTGCCTTTTGATTGTGCTACTCGTAAAATGGGAAAGAGCGAAACTCTTCCTTTTTCCTATTTCCACTTCACACATCACTTAGTGTTTTGATTTAGTTCTTAGCGATGTATGGGGAATTGCTCCAGCTCTTTCTCATGCTCACTATAAATACTTCATAACTTTTATTGATGATTTCAGTCGGTTCACATGGGTTTACTTTCTGTATTCCAAATCTGATGTTTTCAATGTTTTTAAAATCTTTTTAGCTGATGTTGAGAATTAATTTTCCACCTGCATCAAAATTTTGCGATCTGATTCGGGCGGGGAATATGTGTCCTCAAATTTTCAACAGTTTTTGCAAAACAAAGGCATTTTTTCTCAAAGAACTTGTCCTTATACTCCTCAGCAGAATGGAGTCACTGAAAGGAAAAATAGACATCTCCTTGATGTCACTCGTTTCCTTCTTCTTGAATCATCAGTTCCTATCCGATTTTGGGTTGAAGCACTGGCTATGAACTCATCTTATAAATCGTATGCCATCAACCTCTATTGAAAATCAGAGCCCATATTACCGATTGTACAAGACATCTCCATCCTATGATGATCTTCATGTTTGTGGCTCAGTTTGCTTTGTGCACTTGCCTCCTTCTGAGAGAACCAAACTCACTACACAATCAGCTCAGTGCGTGTTTTTAGGTTATGTGCCCTTCCAGAAAGGGTTCCTTTGCTATGATCCTCACATTCGTCGCTTACGTACCTCTAGGAATGTCATTCTTTTAACAATATTTTTTTTTCAAAAACACATTGATCCTCCTGACTCCTCTTTAACAATACCTGGTTTTTCTTACAAAACGTTAGTTGTTCGTTTTAATCCCAACTTTGTGTACCACAGATGGAACAGAGAAGCGCCTACCAGGGATCCCCCTCGTGATCTTCCTCCAGCATCCAGTCCACCTCCGACTATTGGTCCCTCTAGACATTCTTCATTGCGTCGCTCCACTCGCATTTCGGTACCACCAGATCGCTATGGGTTCTCACATACTTCCTTAATGGCCACTCTGTCTTCCTCTTCTATCCCCCAATCCTATTCTCAGGTTGTGAAGCACGAATGTTGGAACAAGGCTACGCAAGATGAATTGAATGCTTTAGAGCAAAATCATACGTGGGATATTGTCCCGTCTCCTGTGGGTGTCAAACCTATTGGCTGTAAGTGGATTTTTTCTCTCAAGTTAAAATCAAATGGCACTTTAGATCGCTATAAGGCGCGCCTTGTCACTCTTGGAAATCAGCAGGAATATGACATTCATTATGATGTAACTTTTGCTCCCGTCGCCAAGATGACCACCATACGCACACTCAATGATAATACAAGTGCAATTCAGATTATTGAAAATCCGATTTTTCATGAACGCACTAAATACATCGAGGTTGATTGTCACTTCATACGTGATGAGTTTAAACGTGATGTCATTAGCCTTCCGCATGTCTCCATTGAGCTTTAAATTGCTGATATTCTCACTAAAGGTCTTCCACGACCGCGCCATCAGTTCTTGGTTGGCAAAGTGATGCTTGTTGATTCTCCCGCATCAATTTGAAGGAGGAGGGGGGGCGGGGTTAAACAGTCCCAAGGCCCATGATCCAGTCCATTCCAGCATGTTATATCCTACGTGGTTTGATTGGGTCAAAGATTAACACAGCTGTACATATTATCTTAATTAGATTGGTTCCCTAACTTAGAATAGCAATTGATGTAATTAGATTGGTCTCCTAACTTAGAGCCTTGATTAAGGCATATAATACTCTATATATTGAGGCTCGATCTCCAAAGGAAGACACTCAATGATAATACAATCTCAAAGCATTATATTATTTCAAGTTTCATTCGTGAGTTTGTCAAAAGACAGTGGGATCCATGTATAATAAGACTACCCACATGTGCAATACGTGTGCAATTTTATGGGAAAGGTCAAATTAATCCTGGCTGAATTCACATTGTTGTAATTCTTGTAATTAAGATATGCAATTTGCTGATTTCCTGTAAATAAGATTGATTAGATTCTTTGTAATATTCTAGGCCCCTAATTTGGGCATGATCATTGAGTGATTGGGATTCTTGAATGGTTTGTCTTTAATATATTTTTTGGAGATCCAGTCCACCCATAGAGATTTTCCCTTGTTAACGATGTACCAGGTTTGTCTTTGAATGGCTGCCGTTGCAATTTGACTGACAGTTCTGAGCCCCAAACCTTCTCTGTCAAGAGGTTGGCAAATCCTATCTCAGGCAATAGTGTGCATCGTTTTATTAGCATCAAAAGATCCCCAAAAGAAGTTTCTGATGTGCCTTTTCAGAATTTGAATGCAGGCCTTTGGGAGAAGAAAACTTTTAGCCCAATGGATATGCATGGTAGAGAGGGTCAAGTTGACCAGCTCTACTTTGGCTGCATGGGACAGATTTAAAGTTTTCCAACCAGCTAGTCTTTTCCTCAGATTCTCAATTAGAGGCCGACAGTCATGGAGTTTAATTCTGGTGGATAACAGAGGCACCCCAAGATATTCAGTGGGAAGTTTCCCACCAGTAAAATCCCGATTAGAGGAGATTAAAGGTGACACAACAATTAAAATATTTGGTTAGGCTACTCATAGACGACAGGTATGTATATAGACTTCAGGAACAAGGACAGAAAAGGTAAAGATGATGAAGAGGAAATATGACCAGTTTCAGATCCTTTAATATGGATCAAATCCATCTCTACCCACCTTCACAGTCTGCTGTCTTAGTGGGGATCAATCATGCAGGTCAATACAGTTGATTGAGTGCACAAACTCTCTCTCTCTCTCTCTCTCTGAAACACACGTGAAATCTTTTTTATACAAGCGGGGGCCACTATTCTGTTTTTCAATTATTATTGTCATTGTGGTCCCTGTCTCTACACAGTGCATACATGTATCTTTACAAATTCAAAATAGTGTAAATAAGAAATTAGACTAGCAAATCATGCACCTGCCTCCTTTCATTCGAATGTAAGTAATGTCGTTTACTTCCAATGCATGTTCCAACACATCAAGAACATCATTCCAACTTGAGAAGACAAGTACTTTAGCTTCTGGGTCACTTGACCTGATGTGGAGGATTCTCCTCGTAATTGCTTCAATCTGGATAACATATAGATGTTCAAGTGGAAATCTCAAGTAAATTTCTTCACTCTAACTGAAAATAAAATTCCTGTAAATAAGTTAAACACAACTGCCAAACAAGTTCCCCATAATATCTATTTTCTAGAGATATTAGATGCTTAGAATGTTGCATGGCCATGTAAATCAGTTCACAGTAACTGCACATGAAACATCATCTGGCTGTCCTCGCTGTAACATCAGAGCAAGATTACCACCATGAAGTAGTGGCACAAGAAGAATGAAAACTTCAAAGCGAAATACAACCATATCCAAAATAAGGTGTATTTACATCACCGATATAATCACTGCATGTCAAAAAGAAAAAGAGAAGGCAGGCAACATGAGGTGAAAGCTATTTTACTTTTTTTGTTTTTGTCTTCTTTTTTTTTTTTTTTTTTTGTTTTTTTTTGTTTTGACATGTTTTAGTTATTCAGGGGGTTTGCATGTGTCTGAAGCAATCAGAGTCAAAAAGATATTTCTGGGAAGTGGGAAGTCAAAAATTGATGGTTCCAAAGAACGTTGGCACATAACAATATCTATTCTCTCTTCTTATCTATTCTCTCTTCTTATGGACCGGTCAAGCGTGTTTGGCAGGAACCTACTTGAAAATAAACATGAATAAAATTGACAAACTACTTGGTGCATCTGATATCTAATATGAAAATAAGAGTAAACAAAACTAGGCAAAAAAGGAAATCAAGAGGTTTCAGTTACAAGGATCGCTTTTGGTGGGTATTTCAACAAGTCAAAAAGATATTTTTGTAATAAATCCCAAACAACAAGTCTCAGCCCATAATCCAACTGAACCTAACAAATTTAGTTATCCTAACTGCTATTTTATTTTCATGTTAACCTAACTGCCCGTGGAAAAATAAATCAAAGAATGCAAAAGTTGGCAGAATATTGTCCTCATGCAGACGTCCTGATCTGAATGGGTCCCATCCAAAAACCGAGACCCCACTAAATTTTTAGATCTGAATGTTAAAGACGCGGAGAAAATTCCCCATAGGAAGTTCACCATAAATTTATCAATATACTTCAATCTTGGATGCCCGAATGAAAAAATCTCACAACAACTGTAAAAGGGTAGTTCAATTTTGTAATGAAGGTGCAGGTGCAAAGGGTATTTCTGCTACATGTGATCATTAGATTGATATTTCATGCGACTGTGAAGGGTCTTTTGCAAAGGGATTAATCATGCAACTTAACTCATGAGTCATGACACATCTCCCTGTTTCCCGGTCTTCTTTTTCATCTCTACAGCTCTTGCTTTACATCTGTCTAACTCTTTTATTCCTTCCAAGTTAACCTTAAAAGGAAAATCTTGGTACCAAACCACTTGAATGTCAATAGTTCATTGCAGAATTATCAGCACGTTTCAGGGGAAAAAATAGAAAAACTCAAAAAAAAAAAAAAAAAAAAAAAAAAAGCAAAAAAGTAGATGAAAGGTGAGTGTGATATCCTGCGAATCCTGGGTGTATACTGGGCCCAGGCTTAGTCTGGCCCAGGTAGTTCCTTAATTTATCTCTTATTATGAAATTAGAAATACTACTTATTTGGAATTAGAATGTTACTTATTATGGAATTAGAGTTGCCTCATGTGAAGAGTTTTAGAAAGGAAAGATAAGGAGTTGTTATACAACTCTATTTAGGGAGACATGAAAGGATTAGGACTCTGTCTTCTCTTCATATATATAAGTAAACCAACGATCTCTGTAGTATCCAATAAAAATTCTGAGAGAAAGAGTCTTGTGGTTGCAATCTAGGAGAAGGAGAGGAAGGTTGATTGATGTCCTATTCACGTCCACATATTGCAAATGCGGCGATAGTTTATCAAAGGTGAGTGGATCTTCCTAAATACCTTAGATAATTAATTGTGGATGATTGGTGTTTTCGCATGTCTTAAGTATTTTCAATGCATCAGCTTTAACAGATTATCTTGTAATGGATTTGGCATAAGAGTTATTTGAATCATGGTGAATATGTAAGCTTCTGTGTATCATAAGTAGTTGATTATTAGGTGATGTTTTTTCTGTTGAATCTCAATGTGTTATGAGCCTTGGAATTGGATTTTTATGAGGATAGAAACTGGACGTCGACAGGGAAAGGAAGAATTTGGAGTTGTGGGACCCCATGCTCCATTGGATGATGAATCTAGTCCAGGTATCCTGCAAGGGAGTCCTGGGCGACACTGAGTGCAGTGGACCCATGTTGAGTGGAACCTGTATGGCCTACCAATTTTACTCTGGAAGAAGCCTGAGGCGTGAATCAAGGACAAAGGGACAGGTTGGTCGATAGTTGTAGTAGGACCCACTGCATGTTCTGATCAGGAATCAGGACCCCACATCCTACAGGGGACCTTTGGTCGACCCTTGTGATGATGGAACTATAGGAAGTGGGCCCCATATGATTTTGATCTAATAGCCACAAAACTTCCTGGCGAGAATGACCATATTACATCGGCAGATACTGTTTGAGTCTGTGTGGCCAAACGACAGATCTGATGGTACATCAAATCCATTAGAAAGGAAGCTTGCCCTTGGGCGACCATTGGGATCTTGATCATCTAAGTTATGGACCAGTAGGACCTACTATCCAACAGACTCAAAGAGTCCCAGGCGTGTGTAAGGTGGAAAAGGGCAGACTGTCGACAATCCTTGTAGGACCCATTACCTAAGTTAACCATAGATTAGGACTCCACGTCTTGAAGTAGGCTCAAGGATAATCTGAATGGTGGTGGTCCCATGTGGCCTGATCTCCATTTGCCCAGTTATCCAAGAACTTCAATTTTGTTAACCGTAAGGCTTATTTATGAATTCAATTTGTATTTGTTAAGACTGTGGGGCCCAGTAAAGATATCTAATGGTGAATCCAATCCATTAAGAGTAAAGCCTATACTTGGGTGACCTTAGACATTAGATCTGATCTTGGTTTGTTCCAGTGGAACCCACTAGATGTTATATGGGAATGCCTTCAGACGTGGACAAACTGGTGATTGGTTCTGTTCGTTTGGGTGTGGATGTGTGACAACTGTAATTGGGTTTAGCCCCAAGATTGGTAGGTGATGATCATATAAAGTTTACATACAGATAACTTAAAGATTAGATGATTAATTGATTGTGAATAAGTGACTGATCAATTTAGCTGTGATTAATTATATGCATTATGATTACTTAATGTTATGTTTTGATTTATGGTGTGGACCAACCATATACTCCAACAATACCAATTATGAATTGGAGTGGGGCAATAACCAGTGAATTTAGTAAGGGTTGGATCCACACTGTTGATTATGTAAATGATGTAAATTGTTAATAACACTGAGTTGTGTTTGTTATGTGATGGTGATGTCCCAAACGTGGGATGTTGGGCTTAGTGTCCGGGCCGTTATAGCAGGTGGTCCTTAGTGGACGTGAGTGGCCATTATGATGGCTAGTCCTTAGTGGACGTGTCTGATGAGACAGGGTCATGGTGACCGGTATACATGTATACGATATGACCTTTGAGGCGTGGTAATGTGCATGGGACACGGATGTGTATATGGATGTACTTTTAATGATATTTCATTTATTGATTCGGATTTTGTTGATTATGTGATATTATGTTGTATGTGGCTTGTGTAATTAGGAAAATACATTCACCAGTAAATACTGATGTTGTGTTACCCCCTTCAGGTAATCTTATTGCGAGTGGGCCATAATAGGATGGCGTTCAACATTTAGATTTTGACATCGTGGCTGAAAGGAGAGAACGAGAAACATTTAAATGATTGTTAGAGAGATAAGCTCTTGTTATTTAATAGTTTAAGTACATTATTGATCTAGTCAAGGCATAAGGATTTTTATTATGCATAGATTATTGATGTTACTGACTTTTCATAAAAATTAATTGGAATTATGGTCTGATTTAAATGCCTACCTTCTTGCTAGAACTATTTGATAAATGTAAGGTAAATGTTGCCAAGTTATCACGATCCGGATATCCGACAGGGCCCCGGAATTTGGGTCGTGACAATGAGCAAGGTCAGCGAGCATGACTATTTCGCATTAAAATCAAATAATACTATATCTTCAGTACTTATAGAAACCCCTATAATTATTTCCAACATGTGGAACCAATGATAATTGCTCCTTTGGGATGGCCTTTGTTGTTGGAAAGGGAGATTTTCACCTTCAAGTGTCACGAAAATAGAGATTTGAGGTAGTTTTTGATCTCCGCCATCGATTTTGATTGTATGGTTGAACCGATTTCCATTAATAATGGCTCTCTTTGTCAATTTGTGCATACTGCCTCATAAGCGCACGTGCACACACACACACATAGACCCTTATCTACTCTCACACTTTGCTTTTTTCTTTTTATACCAGTCCTTTTTTTGCTCTCTTCGCAACTCTACGGCTCTGTGTGTGTGTGTGTGTCTATATATATATATATATAGACACACACACACACACGCACACATGAGAGGGGCTCTCCTAAGCTGCAGCTTATGTTATCCTAAGCTGAAACAGTACGGTAATAATTATTTTGGTTATATGGCTCCACACCTCCATCTTTCGGTTGGCTGGATGGTGGACCCCACTTGATCCTTTCTACAAAGAGCTGTAGTATCATGGTCGCCCAAGGGTGTGCTATGAGATAGACGGTCCTGAACAATGATTAGGTGGGCCATGTGGTACCACAAATCAAAGTCGACTATCTCTGTTTTAGGCCTGACGGAACTAGAAAATCCAGTTCTGATTGGATTTATCGCTGGGCTGGGATCTTCTCAATAGAATTTAGGAACCCCTATTATCCTACCGAATCAATTCAACAGGCTCGAACTGAAAACTTGGTCTCTTGGTCATCACGTTTATAGTTTGTGATGTTGACAATGGTGTCCCTTACATGGCTAGAAAGGAGTAGGAAAAGTTGGGATGATTTGAAATTGAATTACAATGCAAACAGAGGCATTACAGGCTCTGCACACAGAGTTTGGTTAGCTGTTGGGCAACTAACTTGGAGTTCGGTTTATATAACAGAGCAAAAAAACTTAGAAAATGGAATTCGGTTATGACACCCACCGAACTTGGCCGAATTGTTTCGGTCAGAAGATCTGGATGACCATTTTCTTGTAGGCTGACTTTGGTTCGATGTCAATGAACTGAAATGACCACTCTCGGTTAACCGAACCCCTACTAGGTTCCTTTTAACCATAAATGAGGTCTTACCTACTTAGATTTATGTATATAATTGTCTTAGTCAGCCCCGAGGATGACCAAGATGTGTACATCAAACCAACAGGTTCTTAGGGTGTGAAAAGACTGGCCTTATAGGTCCATAGATATGGAACCATAACCGATTAGCATAGTCTGATGGAAATTATATCACATGAGAAATCTTGGGCTGAGATCATCTCACGTGCTTATCCGTTTTGTCTAGCACTTCACCATGGGTGTTGGTTTAGAAATTTCGGTGTACCTCGTGCACACACAAAGTGACACCAAAGAAATGTAGCACGTACATCGAATTATCTAAAACTACATCGAAATGGACGGTTAGAGACGGAGGGTAATTAGATTAAGGTTAGCCAGTAAATCACCTTGATTCTATTAATCGATTTGCATTTGCATACTGAGTTTGACTCATTTATTGCACTCAAATACTCAAATAATTCTTAAATGCATTATTCGTATTATTCGCAAATTGTTATTGCTATTGTCTTATAAATGTTATCGTACATTGACATGATATTCGAATGGAGTAAACATATGATTCGATTCGATTGGAAATTATTTGAAATTTATGGAATGAAAATAGATGGATTCGATTAGAAATGATTGAGCAGAAAAGTCTTACTCCAGTTTATTATTATTCGATTCGAATGGTTCGGCATTACTCAGCCTCAACCATATGATATCCAACGGGGTTTAAGCTCGGTTTAGTGTGTGTGAATGCTGCTGCACAGTAGGAAGTCTGGAGCACCGGAACTCCAGAACTGGGTAGCCAAGAGAACCTTTGGCTGGGTCACTGGTGACATCCCAACATGACTCGCTCTCTATCGGAGAGGATGAGCAAAATGTAGTAGCCAACTAGAAAAGTGAGTATTTTCGATTTATGGTTCAAAAGAATAGTTTATTCATAATGCACAATGAGCCTAGTGGACTAATATTTGATATCTTTAATTCGTTCATCTTTAAATTCGAATTAGAACATGTGTTAATTCATATTTGCTCATACATTGTTGAATCGTTGTATTCATTGTGATACACTTGGTGTCACAGGAATCCAGGAAACTGAGGAGGAGAACTAGTAGTCTTTCCATGATTAGAGTGAAGGAAATTTGAGGTTATCGGCCAGCTTTAACTTTCGGAGAACGTACAAGAATGGTAACATTGGGTTTGGGATTAGATATTGCATCTTGCACTGGTTTATAGTTATGATTTGCATTTGTATTAGGAAAATGTTTCCACTGAGGTAAAGCATCTAGTAATTTCTTCATTAGAGTACTTTTGTGCAATGCATTTAAGGGATTTAAAATTATTAGTCTTGTTAATGATATTTGTAAGATGTATTATTGGAACTTTAATGGACTGTTCATGCTTTGATATTGATGATGTACAGGCTTCCGCAATTTAAATGTATATTGACAGGTGTCAGTGAGTAATCCTCACACACACAAAGTGGAATTTTCTCCTTCGTGGATATGGAATTGGTCCGGAACAGGTGCGAATTCACGGGAGTACGCGTCACACCTCTGGAACCACCCTAATTGGGGAATTCTCGGGCCCGGTGACAAGTACCATGAGTAACTCTCAAAAGAGCATATCCATATATATAGGGAGGTGCTCCTATGAGAGACAGTCTCACCAAGTTGGTGAGAGATGGGTGGGGGGCCTCACTTCCATATCCACTCTCACCAACTTAAATGCAAGGACCCCCAACTTAAATATGAGGGCCCCCGCCCATTTCTCACCAACTTGGTGAGAGTGTCTCTCATAGGAGCACCTCCTCATATATATATATATATATATATATATATATATATATATATATATGAGGAGAGCTAGATAACGCTCCTCCATTCGACCAATGAAACAGGGAGATTTTAATGATATGAGTTGCTTAGGTGGAGATTTTATCCTTTATGAAAAAAAAAGGGAGGCAACTGGCAGCTTAGGTTTGTGGATGAGTTGCATCTTCCCACTAGTCGATAGCGCAACAATAATCTATACTAGGAGAGTAAACATGCCATCCTACTAGTACATAGACATGGATCTAGTTGTTGGGTGCTAGAATGCATCTTTAATGATCTTATATGCAATGAATATGTGAGCAAGCATTCGATTCTAATTGCATAGAGATTGTTCTAGTTGTTGTTTTTCTTGAGTTAGGAGTTCGTTCTTCAATGGATGTTAATTAATGGGACAAGATAGCGTGAAGCCCTTTCACCAAACTCCATTCACGGAATATATAACAGCATTGGACCACAAGTTTAGTGTCTTCATGATAGCCGAGCGAGAATTGGAATCTTAGGCCATAGCAGAACCGCCCTTTGGAGTTCTACAATGGTCGATTCCAAATCGGGTTCCATTCAATCCTTTTTTTTTTCTTTTTTGTGGAAACTAGGGTGTACAGAACCTAGTGTTAGAACATGGCTGAATGTTGTCAGGCACCCGCATTGATTAATTTTATATTGCTTACAGAATTAAATCCTAGCATTATGCACTATCGAATCAGATTTAAGAATGCATAAGTGATGGCTGAGTTTTACATGCAAGTATGAGATCTTCCATCCAACTGAACTCCAAACTTGGAGGGCCAGGCTGATCAAACCCCATCCGTTTTCCTTTTTGTTGTGTTGGCCGAACTAATCCTAGGATTGCATCCTTTGGCTTCCCGCAATTGGGCAGGATAGATCTTAAGGTTCTGTATGATGAAGCTATGATCTCTTATTTTAGTTGATTCTAACTATAATGATGTTCCAATCTATAAGAGCGTGACATGAGATTGGAACCTATAATATATGAACTTGATACTATGGACACACGTGGACAATTCAGGGGTGAATTAAGCACCAGATCTCATCCATGTTAAGGCGGGCCGAACCCAAAACATGGAGTGGAGGTCCCAATTCCTAGGATATGGGTCTGGTCTTGGGTTGAGTTCCAATTGTGAATCTTAATAATAGACATACAGTGATAAATTATTTCTACAAGATGCTTTTCCTTCTGTTCACAAGAATCTGATATATATTATATGCACGCATTATTGGTATCTAATTGTTAAATACTTGATATGTTGCATAAATTAAAATTTGCATAACCTGATCCATTTATGTAAATATGTGCTTTGTTTGGGTCTAATGTGCGAATTTATGTGATTGTGTCATATTAATATGAAATCTAAGTGATCATTAAATCTATAAACGATTGGCCTCATAGATGACCACACACACCTAATACAAATATCAAAAGGGTCAGTGGCAGAATAAAACGGCTCACATGTGAGAGGTTGTTTACGGAGACCAATCTTTTATAGGCGTGGGGACAGAATGTAGAAGGTGAACATTGTTAAACAGGCCCAAGGCCCATGAACATATCCTGTCCAGAATATCATATCTCACGTGGATATTGATTGGGTCATCTTGTAACAACTGTACATATTCTCTTAATTAGATTTTCCCTTGTAATTAGTTAGTTTCCTAAAGTTAGAATAGCAATTGATGTAATTAGCTAGTTTCCTAACTGAGAAGCCTTGATTGAGGCATGTAATACTCTATATATTGGGGCTCGATCTCCAAAGGTGACAACACACAATAATACATTCAGTTTCCAAGAACTCACGTTCTATTCTTGCATTTTGGAATTGTGAGAATGACATGGTATCAGAGCCAAGGTCAAGAAAATCTTGTTCTTTGATCTTACATAGCATTTAGGCATTAAGGATAGAGAGAAATCAATCTCTCTTGTGAAGATCGACAGATCAAGGATCTGTTTCGAGGAGTTTAGATGCTGCAACAGTTTCATCTTCATGGTGGCCCACCTCTGATCATCAAACCACCATCAGAGATCTCTCCAGACATGGTCGCCTGGATTTTCTAAGAATATTGGAGATTTTTTCACAATTTTTCAGCACTCCCAGGTTGGTGATTTACACATTCTCGTCATTGTCCAGTTTTTTAATACTGTTTTCATCTGGACCGTCCAGAATCTTGGATCTGTGGTGGAATTGGATCATTCTTTTTCCAGTAGAAAGCAAATTACTGCACTTCTTCAGATCAGTGATCTGATCATTGACCAGATCTATCAGTGGGGCCCACATAGCAGATCAGCAGGAAAAATCTAGGTCGCCTGGAGTGTTTTTTTGCCCTTTTTAGGTTCCGTGTTGATTTTTCTCCTCCCTAATTGATCGGATCTTAGTATCTACACTCAGCACAGTTTGTTATCAGCATTTAGATTTCATCTCTTCACCACTGTTGGAATTTCTTTGCAATCAAGATTGAAGATGGAAAAATCTGAGGTTACCTTGATCCGATTCACGGGAAAAAATTATCCCGCCTGGTCGTTTCAGTTCCAGATTTACCTTGAGGCTAAGGAATTGTGGGGTTATATATCTGAATTTGACCCTAAACCCAAGGAAGATGAAAAGAAGATATCCGCCTGGCTTACTAAAGATGCAGAAATAAAAACATGGATACTGGGTTCCGTCGAACCACATCTGATAATGAACCTCAAACCTTATCCCACTGCTAAAGACATGTGGGGATATCTGAAGCAAGTGTACCATCAAGATAACTCAGCACGTCAATTTCATCTGGAATGTGCAATTGCTGAATATGCACAAGGGACATTATCAATCCAAGACTACTATTCAGGATTCCGAACCCTATGGTCGAAATACGATAGTATTAAGCATGCAGATGTGGCTCCTGACGTTCTGATCGTGATTCGCGATTTCAGGCCTCTAGTCAAAGGGATCAATTTTTGATGAAACTGCGGAATGAATATGAAAGTGTCCGATCTACCCTGATGAATCGGACGCCATTACCTTCCTTGGATGTATGCTTCAATGAACTTTTACGAGAAGAACAGCGCATTGCGACCTCGGCTCATATAGCGCAACAAACGACTGAGACCTATTCAGTTGCGTTCTCGGGTAATAAAACTTCTCAGCCTCCGCCGTGTGACTTGAGCAAAACACAATGTTACAGTTGTCAAAAATTTCAGCACATTGCAACTCAATGCAAACAGAAGGGGCTGCAGTTACTGTAAAAAGTCGGGACATATCATCTCTGAATGTCGCCGCTGACCCCAACGTCCATCACCACAGCCTCAGACTCCGCATGCGTATGTTGCTTCTTCGGTTATGCCTGCTCCTACATCTGCGCCCTCACAGCCTGGTCCCTCATCCTCTCACTCCTGAAATGGTTCAACAGATGATTGTCAATGCCCTCTCTGCTTTTGATCTCTCAGGTAAATCCCCTCCATCTTCTACTTGGTTTCTTGATTCTGGGGCGTCTAATCATATGACGTCTTCCCGTGCACCACTCTCCAACGTGCAAAGCTACAATGGCCCTCTTCAAATCCAAACTGCTAACAGGGGCCATGTTCCCATTACGGCTGTCGGTGACATCTCTGGTCCCATTCCATTGAAAAATATTTATCTATGTCCAAATTTAACTTCCAACCTTTTGTCAGTCGGGCAGCTTGTTGAAAATAATTGTAATATCTCTTTTTCTTCTTCTGGTTGTGTTGTGCAGGACCAGATGTCCGGGAAAGAGATCGCGAGGGGGCCTAAGTGTGGACGCTTGTTTCCGCTGGATTTTTCTAAAATCTTTAGGAATAAATTTGACAATGATGTGTTTTGTTTTTCCATTAGAGATAATTGCCAATTGTGGCATAAAAGACTTGGACACCCTAATTCAAAGGCTTTGTCCCTGATGTTCAATTCTGGTTTAATAAATAAAACTGCTGGTTTATCTTCTTGTGTGCCTTTTGATTGTGCTACTTGCAAATTGGGAAAAAGCAAAACCCTTCCTTTTCCTATTTCCACTTCACACAGCACTCAGAGTTTTGATTTGGTTCATAGCGATGTATGGGGAATTGCTCCAGCTCTCTCTCATGCTCGCTATAAATACTGTGACTTTTATTGATGATTTCAGTCGGTTCACATGGGTTTACTTTCTGCATTCCAAATCTGATGTTTTTCATGTTTTTAAAATTTTTCTAGCTTATGTTGAAAATCAATTTTCCACCTGTATTAAAATCTTGCGATCTGACTCAGGTGGGGACTATATGTCATCTGATTTTCAACAGTTTTTGCAAACCAAATGTATTATTTCTCAAAGAACTTGTCCTTATACTCCACAGCAGAATGGAGTCGCTGAAAGGAAAAATCGACATCTCCTTGATGTCACTCGTTTCCTTCTCCTTGAATCATCAGTTCCTACCCATTTTTGGGTTGAGGCTTTGGCTACTGCAGCTCATCTCATTAACCGCATGCCATCCTCTTCGATTGACAATCAGAGCCCATATTATCGTCTCTACAAGACATCTCCATCTTATCATGATCTTCATGTTTTTTGTTCTGTTTGCTTTGTGCATTTGCCTCTGTCTGAACGGACCAAACTTACAGCTCAATCCGCTCAGTGTGGTTTTTTAGGATATGCACCCTTCCAGAAAGGGTTCCTTTACTATATCCACACATTCGTCGCATCCGTACCTCTCGGAATGTCGTGTTTTTTTAAAACGAGTATTTCTTTCAAAAACACCTTGATCCTCCGGACGACTCCTCATTAGTTTCCTTACCTGGTTTTTTTGATGACACATCTATTGTTCGATTTAATCCTAATTTTGTGTATCACAGGCGGAACACAGACGTGCCTCTAGGGGATTCCCCTCCAGATCTTCCTCCTGCATCCGGTCCACCTCAGGCATTTGGTCCATCTGGACTTCCTACATTGCATCGCTCCACTCGCATTTCGGTACCACCCGACCGCTATGGGTTCTCCCATACTTCCTTAATGGCCACTTTGTCCTCTTCTTCCATTCCCCAATCCTATTCTCAGGCTGTGCAGGACAAATGTTGGAACCATGCTATTATGCACGATGAATTGGCTGCTTTAGAGAAAAATCATACGTGGGATTTGTCCCCTCTCCTGTGGGTGTCAAACCTATTGGCTGCAAGTGGATTTTTTCTCTCAAGTTAAAATCAGATGGCACTCTAGATCGATATACGGCACGCCTTGTTGCTCTCAAAAATCGGCAGGAATATGGCATTGATTATAATGAAACTTTTGCAACCGTCGCCAAGATGACCACCGTACGCATTATCCTTGCTGTTGCTGCATCTCAATCCTGGCCTCTCTATCAAATGGATGTCAAAAATGCGTTTCTTCATGGTGATCTCAAAGAAGATGTTTACATGCGTCTGCCACCGGGGTCCTCTTCTGGGAAGGGTATGGTTGCTAAGCTCCGTCGCTCTCTCTATGGTCTGAAGCAAGCCCCCCGCGCATGGTTTGAGAAATTTCAGGATGCTCTTCTCCGCTTGGATTTTCATCCCAGCCAGTATGATCCTTCTATGTTCTTACATCATGCTCCGTCCGGGATTACTGTGCTACTGGTCTACGTTGATGACATTGTCATTACTGGACCCAATGCACATATGATTCAGGAACTCCAAGCTTTTCTTAATAAGACATTTCACATGAAGGATCTCAGCCCCTTAAACTATTTCCTTGGTCTTGAAGTTCATCAATCGACTAAAGGTATAGTTCTCAATCAGCATAAATACACGGTTGACCTTATTGCCTTGGCTGGCCTTACTAATTTAGCCCCCGTCGATACGCCGGTAGAACTGAATGTCAAACTCAATAAAGAGGAGGGTGACCTTCTTCCCGATCCTACCACATATCGCCAGTTAGTTGGTAGCTTGATCTACCTCACGATCACTCGTCCTGATATCTCCTATGCGGTCAACCTAATGAGTCAGTTCATGACTGCTCCTCGTCATCTTCATATGACTGTTGTTCGTCGCATCATTCGTACCTTATTCGCACACCGACTCACGGGTTGTATTTTCCATCCAACAATCCTCTATCTTTCAAAGCTTATTCAGATGCTGATTGGGTTGGTTGCCCAGATACTCGTAGATCGACGACAGGATGGTGCATGTTTTTGAGTGATAGCCTCATTTCCTGGAAATGCAAGAAACAAGAAAAAGTTTCAAAATCTTCTACCGAGGCTGAGTACCGCGCCATGTCTGCTGCATGCTCCGAAATTCTTTGGCTCCGAGGTCTGCTCTCTGACATTGGATTTCCAGCAGAAGGCGCTACCCCCCTCTATGCTGATAATACCAGTGCAATTCGGATTACTGAAAATCCAATTTTTCATGAACGCACTAAACACATCGAGGTTGATTGTCATTTCATACGAGATGAGCTTAAGCGTGATGTCATCAGCCTTCCGCATGTCTCCACTGAGCTTCAACTTGATGATATCCTTACTAAAGGTCATTCGCATCCTCGCCATCAGTTCTTGGTTGGCAAATTAATGATTGTTGATTATCCCGCATCAATTTGAGGGGGGGTGTTAAACAGGCCCAAGGCCCATGAACATATCCTGTCCAGAATATCATATCTCACGTGGATATTGATTGGGTCATCTTGTAACAGCTGTACATATTCTCTTAATTAGATTTTCTCTTGTAATTAGTTAGTTTCCTAAAGTTAGAATAGCAATTGATGTAATTAGCTAGTTTCCTAACTGAGAAGCCTTGATTGAGGCATGTAATACTCTATATATTGGGGCTCGATCTCCAAAGGTGACAACACACAATAATACATTCAGTTTCCAAGAACTCACGTTCTATTCTTGCATTCTGGAATTGTGAGAATGACAAACATGCTGGAACTAGAGCACATAGTAAATTAAGAAGGAATTAGAGACAACCTGGAATTTCCCTTGGACACCCCAGACCACTAAGCACGATACAAGGGCTCAGTGTCAATAAAATTGTCTGACTTAGGTCAGCCTCGTAATGATAATAGTAATATTGTCTGACATAGGTCAGCCTCGTGAGAAAGATGACTATATGACTTTAGGTCAGCGAATGTGTTGTCTGACTTTAGGTCAGCCTTGGGGATGTGTTGTCTGACTTTAGGTTAGCCTTGGAAAAACTAAATTTCTTTGGTACCACCGGTGTTGGCCTTATTGGTCACCTCAAGTTTGTGTGTATAAATGTTGAGAAGGTACCCTGTTGATCCTGTATGTTTGGGTACTTGATCCTCGTTGGCCTGAGCTATTTGGTGGCGGGGAGTTTGTGTTGAGATGAGATCTTGACTGGTGGTGTTGACTATAATCGGGATATTGTAACTTCGTCTTAATCTCTTATGTGTATGAACCTATTTAAATTAATTGTGCTCTTATATTTTTATGATGTCTTAAGTCTACAATTGGAATTGTATATTTATTCACTCAGTATCCACTAACTCCTCGATTGCCCCTTCCAGGTAACCAAGATTTAGAGATTGAGGAATATCGCGATGACCAGAAAATAGATTTCAGAATGCGCACTTGAGCAATGGAGCCACCTATCTGAAGAAGAGAACTAGATCTAATAGATTATTTAGTTTATTTCATTGAATTTTATAGACATTGTAGTTGATTTATTTTATTGGGCAATGGTACCTTTATTGATTAGATTTGGATTATTTAATAAAAAGTTGGTTAAGTGGGTAAATGCCTGAATCTTTATGGGATTTTGATTCAACCTACGCGTGTGTATGATGCTTGTGTCATGATCCGGAATCCGATAGGACCCCGGATTTCGGGCGTGACAGGTCTGGTCCTCAAAAGCAATTGAATGGCAGGCTCTCCTTGTTTCATCCAATTTCTTCTCCTTTCTTCACTAAACCCTAATCTCTCTTTCTATTCTTGCCTTCATCATTTTGGTTTTAAGTCTAAGTAATTAGTCCATAAAAATTTCCAACAGAATCAGCTAATTAAAATGTTTTGATATAAAAGACACAAATAATGATCATAAAACAAAATTGTGATCTAACCTAGCCAAAAAGTCTAAAAAACTGGTAAAATGAAACACAGAATTTGCAGATAGAAAATTTCACAATCAGGAAAGAAACTTCCAATCTAAAAGCACATTTACGGTTCAATCTTCACAAAATAATAGAAAGAGATTTGAAGCCTATGGATCCATTATCTTTTACAGAAGGTACAATCAATGAGAATAAAAGGTTCAAAGAGAGTACATAACAAACCTTTGTTCCATATGAACCTTTTACATGGACAGAAATTTCAGATGCATGAGGACCTTGAAATTTAGTTGGCATCCCACAATCAAAAGCTTTGTTTTGCTTGTCAACAGCATATGCGATATTCTCGAGATTTGTGCATTGTCGACATGTTGGGCATGGAACCCACTTTCCTTGAGACTTTCCACTATGAATTGGCAACTTCTCCATCATTTCAACAAAACCTATGAAGTAGTAATCACCAAAATGCAGCCACCGTAAATAATTTGCAAAAATTTACACTCATAAGATATGAATAATTCATTAAGGGCCCATTTGGAAACTAAGAACTGTTTGAAATAGAGCCGATTGAAAGAAAATGTTGTTAAGTAGTTAGTTTCCAAACAGGCCCCGTATTGGTTAGCAATTTCAGATGGTATCAGTGTCAACATGTCCCGGGTTCGAATCCACGAAGGGTAAAAAAGGCCCCATGCCACGTCTTGTGTGCTGGCGCATGTGTGTAGGGCAAGAAGGCCCCATGCCGAGTCTTGTGCGGGCATGTGCTTCAAGTCCGTGCGGAGAGGGTGTTAAGTAGTTAGTTTGCCAACCCTATAACGCCGAGGCATTTTGGGTGTATTAGTTAGCAACTTGAGAAGCGTGTCATTGTCTTATAGTAAAAGTAAAAATGGCAAACTTGTCATTTAGTAAAAGTTATATGGGCAGAGTTGGAAAATAAAAAAGAAAGAAAAACCAAAAGTCATCTGATTGCTTTAGACGTTGATGTTTGTTCGAAAAAGTTACCCTTTTGTTACTTTTGAAAAAGGTAAAAGGTCAGTAGTTTGAATCTGAGAAGTTTATGTCAAGTGACCAGTGCAGCAGCTTGAGTAGTTAGTTTTCTGTGGCAGTTCGGATCTGTTTAATGGTGTTATAGACAGCTACATGTAGCAGTTTATGACAGATTTAAGGGGCTTTCTGTACCAGTTTTCTGTTTCTTCAGGAGTGCTGCTAACATGACAGATTCAAAGGAGGCTGTGTACCAGTCTGCTGTTTTATTCTGTCAGAATTCAAGGGAGTAGTATTAGGTTGTTAATGCTGAGTGCTCTAAATTTAGTGCTATAAGAGTTCACGTATCTTTTAAATTTGGTTCCTTCTTTCTCCTTATCATCTTTTTAATGGATAAAAGCCATCACAACCTGAAACCTGGATTTCCAATTTAGTCCGTATTTTGAGCAGTGGTTTAAAATTTTCCACATTTATGAAACTAGGACATATTGAACTTTGCAGCGGAATCTTTTTCAATCATCAAATAATATATATTCATAACAGAGCACAAGTAATAATTAACCTAATTTATTAATCAATTTCAATGGTCTAACAGTTATGAACTAAACCAAAATTAGATAATAATTGTGAAGCGTTCTTTGACGTCTCTAGAATTCGTCATCCGCACTCTAGTCTTTATATTTCGAAGGTTCCCCTTCTACCACATTAGCATCTTGAGTAGTGAGTTTTATTTCTTCACATACAAGTCCCAATTGTAGTATATTAGGTTTACAAAAACTCTTACATCCATACATTGTTAAACAATTGTAGTATATTAGGTTTATGAAAACCCAGCAAGCAAGCATTCCTGTAATACCCCAGGACCCCCTGTTATAAAGGCCAAGTTTTTTATTTAATATTTTCTATGTTTAATTACCTTTATTTTCTTGGATTTATTATTTATCTTGAATAATTATATATTTTATTGGTGGTGGTGATTTCCTATATAGATGTATATATAAGTATGTGGGACCCTTTTTGTATAGCATAGAATTCCCTTTTAAATAAATCCCTGGCTTGGAAGGACCCATTAATTATGTGGACTTAAGTTTTATTTAAATAGGCATTAATTACTAGATATTAGCAGGTCCCAAGTTTATTCTCTAAAAGATTATCGTTCTTTAGTAGGACCCATGGTTAAATGGGTAGTACCTAGTTAATAAGAGGGTTGGGCGGGACCCAAATCTTAAGTACCCATGTTCTATCGAAACCCAAATCCCAAATTAGACTCGTGCAAGACCTCTGGAGGACTCCTTAATGATATTAGAAAGTGGAGACATTTTAAGGAATTGAGAATAGGAAGTGTAGTTAAAATAAAAGAGGAAGCAGACCTTGCCTATATATGCAAGTCGACAATGTGGGAAGCACCTCACGATAGTTTCTCTAACCTTCCTCTCGTCCAAGCCTAAAGCTCTAGTTCCTAAACCAAGAATTAGCAAGTTTTAAGGGAGATCTGAAGTAGAGAAGGAAGAACCAACAGTAGAAGAGCTTCTCTCCCATCGATAGCGCCATCATAGCATAATCGAGGTGAGTAGAGATTCTTATCTACTTGTGAATTATGCCAAATCTGGAATTCTGTGCTATTCTGTTTTTGAGATGAGATTGGGGATGTTGGGGATGATTCAATTGATTTTATCAAGCCTTGTATTACTGCTACAGTGTTTTGCAATTCCTGTCGACCATAGCCGTAGCACACCTCTGTTTGGATTTCAAACCCTCTTTTCTACACTGGTGCATTAATGTTGATAGGATTGTTAGAGATTGGACTCAACTCAAACCAACCTGAGATTGGTATCGAATCCCAGCCGGAATGGGATTTTTGTAGAATCTGGTCATCATGGGGCAGTTTTATGTTTTGAGATATTGGGCACAGTGGGCCACCCAATTGTCAATCTGACCCGCACATCTGTTAGTAGCTATGATGCACGGATACGCACGGATACAGTAAGGACACGCCATAGACACAGCAGGGACTCGGATTTTACACATAAAAAGTGAAGTATCGGATACGATATGACACGATACATTGCCCATATTGAAGTATCCGTGCATCATAGGTTAGTAGACTAATGGGCAACCCTAAATGTCAGGTGCCTTAGTCAAATGGGCACAGTTGGACCCACCATCCTGGTGACCCAAAACCATGCACGTAAATAGTGTTTTCACAATTTAGAATCTGTTCTAGAGTTTCATAAGTTCTGGAAATTACATAACAGTCCCTGTTGTTCTTGGTTATATTTAATTGAAATTATTTTGAGTTGCTTCTCAAATTATACACCTCTGAATTTCACAATTAGGACCCTGTAATTCCCTATTTTTACAGCTGAACCAGTTTGTTATTATTATATTTGAAACTGCCTTTTTATATTTCTTTAGTTCCCGACTTTCTGAAATTACAAATTAGGGCCATTCAAGGTTATTATGCCTGAAAATTGTTTGAGCATGTTTCCTTTAGTTCTTGACTTCTCAAATTTGCACGTGGGACCCTGTCATTTGGATTAATGGTGACTTGAAATATGTTTGTGGGTTAAAATACATGACATGTCCTTGTTATTTGGGGATTTCACATGTGTATTTCTTTGATCAATTATTTGATTTGTACGTGCATCTGTTGCGATTAATTTGGTAATTGAGTTTTCCCCTCAAACTTATAAGAGGCTAGTTATGTGATTACCTCTGCATAACAGGACACTAGTAATGAAACGGTGCGGGGCTGGTTAAGATCAGACCAAAACTGTCCTAGAAATAAGAGCTGGTAACAAAAAGCAAATAGTAGTTGGTCGTCTCTGAAAGCATAATAACCCCAATACATCAGATGTATCTGACTGAAGCCCGAATGAAAAAAAAGAAGTTTGATAAAGATGACTGCAATTGATTCACTAGAAACTATACAAAATCTGTAGGTGGAGATTTCAATTGAGAGTGACAGATCTGCGGGTGTTAAAGTAGTTCTGACCATCCAACAAAGTCAGCGTGTTTCAATTGGACCTTTCTATCTACCAGATCTATTATCTAAAAGATCTACAGGTGTTTCTTCCCATTCCGCGAACCCTTGGGTGTTTCAATACGGCTGTTGGTTTCCTGCAAGGTTTTGGGCTTAGGTGGCATCAGCACGTAAGGACCTGTTAAACCCCAACCCACAACCCCGCCCCCTCCCCCACAACCAGGAATGGGTTAAAACCCAATAACTTACACTTTGGCTCCTTCTTTACAGTTTATTGAAAGATCTTGGTTAATGAAGTAAACTATTAGGGTTTACCTTTAGAGGGCATCGATTAGGTACCAATTGGGTATGAATAGGTCAAATTGGCAAGGGTTTTGGGGGTTTGAAGAGAAAAAATTGGAGAAATCTCAGGTATAAAATTACCTTTCATTTTTAGAGGCAAGATTTGTGATTCGCAGTTTCAATAGGAAAGCATGAGAGATTATAGAGCAATTAGTTGAAGATTTTTGAACTTGGTTCTCGTAGGTTTTAGGGATTAATATGGATGAATTTTGTTTTAAAAGGGTAACAAAAATCAAGAGAAGGATTGTTGGATCATTTGATCTGATGCCAAGTTGAAACCTTTTAATCCACAACAAAATTAAGTAGAAAAAAAAATGACTGGAGAAGAAGATAGAGAAGAAGATTGGGGTTCTATTGCCAATGATACGGGAAAAAATATGTATGCAAGAGTGTTTAGATATCCATCACCAATATTAGTGGGTCGACTTCATATGAATTTGGCCATTGTAATTTCTTATCAGCATAGAAAATTTTTGTAATGCAGTGATAAATATGAGTATCAGACAGAAATAGGAAACAAGGACTGCAGCATAAACAAATTCTCATGATTTCGAAGCTACAATTTATGCATAAGAAAATTGCAACTGTCTAGAACAATTAATAATGCCATCCATAGTTTTCAAAATCGGAATCGTATCGCAAATCATTCATACCCATGAATCGAATCGAATCGCAAATCGTATTGTGAATCGTAGGATTTTTTATTTTTCTAATAAAAATAAAAAATAATTAAAAATTAAAAGAAAAAGAAAAAAAGTAATTATTCATAACCATCCATTTTTCCATTTATAGTAGTATAAAACATCATGACATATTATTTTATATATATATATATATTTATATATGAAATAAATGATGTGTAAATAGTTAAATAAGTTTAAAGTATCAATACATATTTTTTATTATCTTTAAACCAAAATATAAAAATAAAATTAAATACAAACCATCAATTTTACACAGTAGGATATCTCTTAGGGCATGTTTGTGTAGCCCATTTCCGCGGAAAAGGTTGTAGTTTTCTACGGAAAACTTCTTTTCAAGTGTTTGGTGCGGCAGTTTTCCGCGAAAATGCTTTTTCGCCACGTCAGTTTTTTCCTTCCTAGGCATGGAAAAAGACCACCTATGGGGAGGGTATGGGAAGTCCATTTCCACTGAAAACTGACCCCCCAATTTCCTCTCTCACCCTCACTCCACCCAACCACCCTCTTTCTTCCTCTTCCCCTCCCAACCCCACACACATACCAACCCACCCACCCAATAGTTTTTGATGGGCCAGGCCCAAATGACTTGGTCTACGTTGACGGGTCAAGCCCATATGGCTCAATCCACGATGGCGAGTCAGGTCAGAGTGACCCAAGCCCGCGATGAGCCCGGGTCTAAATCCAACCAGAATGGGCCGGGTCCAGATCCACCGAATGACGGAGTCAATGCGTTGTTCCTTTAACCGACTTTTACCAATTCCTGCGGGGAAGATCCTACCTGCTCGTCTGTTGAGGAAGGTTCGAGAGACTCCACCAGAATGGAGCGTGCATCGCTGGAGAATCGCCCCCATCCGTTAGGGGAAGAGTATAAAAGGAGAGTCCTACCAAAGAAGCAACCTCTCTCCGTTTTCACACCATCATTGTAATCTTCTACTTTGTAATCTCTTTCCCAGAGCAGTAAAGTCATCAATTGAAGTGGACGTAGGTCACACCGACCAAACCACTATAAAACACTCTCTCTCCATTAATTTTCTCATTAATTATTTATTACTTGACCGGTGGTGCCCGAAAACCACTTTTTGGCATCATCACTTTGGCGCCGTCTGTGGGAACAAAAAGATTCCCTTTTTTCAAAACTATGCCGATCACCAGGTCAACAAGGCGACAAGATGGTAATCCTTCGCGGGAAGGCGAGGGTAATCCTCCACTGACCAACCCTGCACCGAATGCTCCCGCTCCCTCTCCTCAACAGATGCTGGAGACCATGCAGCAGCTGGTGACTCAGAACCAGCAAATATTGCAGCTCATGCTGGCGGGGCAGGGAGGAGCACCAGGTGCAGGGCCACAGGAAGTACCGCGCTCAAAGCAACCGGTTGCTCCACACAGAGGGGCACCTCACCCGGGCGCCCGTCCACACAGTGCCCGGGGCCGAGGCGCCAACCGACACCACCCTCACCTGGGCGCCCATCCCCAGGGCACCCGGGGTCGAGGAATACCTGCCTGGGCGCCCAGACCTCGGGCGCCCATCCTCATGGCACCCTGGGCGCCCATCATCATGGCACCCACGCCCAGGGCACATCTGCTGGAGCTCCGCCTGTCGTCCCACACGGAAGACTCCTGGTCGACCCTTAAGGCCGCGCTCACCTCGACGTACCTCCTCCCCCGGGTGGAGCCCCAGGAGGGTCCAATCGCGGTGGACTTCCACCTCCTCCCTCTGCTGCCAATGATGAGGATCCTGATTTCCAGGAGGAGGGAAGTGAGAATTACAGCCTGGAAGGCGAGAGTTGTTTCCGAGGTCAGTCCATGGAAGCTCCCAACCATTGGGACGAGAAGATCAAGGAGATGCAAAATCAGATTGGCAATGTCTTCAATGCCATGAAGGCACATGTACCAGAATCAATAGACTACCTGGTACAACGAACGGACACACCGTTCAAACCCTCCGTGGCAAACTACCCACTCCCCAAAAAATTCAAAATGCCGACCATGGAGACCTTTGATGGAACCAAGAACCCGCTGGATCACTTGGAAACTTACAAAACTCTAATGCAACTACACAACATCTCTGACGAGATCATGTGTAGAGCATTCCTTACCACGTTGAAGGGTTCCGCAAGGCAGTGGTTCTCCAGTCTGGCCCCAGCCTCCATCTCCACCTTCATAGAGTTAAGTAAGTCCTTCGTGTCACACTTTATTGGAGGACGCCGCCACCAGAAGCCCGCCACACACCTGCTCAGCATAAAGCAGGATAAAAGTGAAAGCCTCAGGAGCTACCTTACTCGTTTTAACAAGGAGGTACTCCAAGTCGAAGAGCCCGACGACAAGGTTTCCATGACAGCCTTCCTGGGAGGCCTTCGCTCGTCAAGCTTCCTCTTTTCAGTAACGAAGCGACCACCAAAGAGCATGCCAGAATTATTGGCAAAAGCTCAAAAATATATGAATGCTGAGGAAATCAACAGGTCCAGGCGAGGTGAATCATCTCGTGGATCGCCAAAAGCTTGACCTGCCTCTGCACTGTTCTTAAACAGGCAGTCTATCTCCAGCTTAGCGGCTCTCTCGCGGGTCGACAAAAAAGCTTGGCCTATGCACTGTTCTCAAACAGGCAGCCTATATATCCAGCTTAGTGGCTCTCTCGCGGGTCCCCAAAAAAGTTTGGCCTCTGCACTGTTCTCAAACAGGCAGTCTATCTCCAGCTTAGCTTCCTCCATAGCGCCCAAAGCTCCCAATGCAGCCCCGGCTCGCCCAAGGTTCTCTAAGGCATATAATATATCAAATCGAATCTCTCAACGAACGACTGTTTGGCCTCCAAAAGTTTTTCAAAAAAAAAAATCTGCTCTGATCTGCTCACTCGAGCTAGCTGGAACAGAGCGCCCAGGGCGGCGCCAGCTCCTCGTCTGTCCGCAGCAGCGCCTGGGGCGCCAGGGTTGGCGTCTCAGCCTCCGTCGTGCGCAGCACCTGGCTGGGCGCCCCGTCTCCTCCCATCGCCCAAAGCAGCTCCGCCCGCAGCAGAGCAGCCTGTCGCAGCAGGCTGGCCAAGCGCAGCAGCACCAGCGCCAGGGCGCCGCCCTCCGCGCCAGCAGCGCAGCTCGTCGCAACAGGCTGCCCACTCGCAGCGACGCTCACAGCAGCAGGGGCGCCCCGGGTGGGGACGCCCTGTCCATCGTACGACGCCTGCCGCCCTCCATCGCGAGCAGCACGCCCTCTCCAAGTGCTCGCCCGACAAAAAAAAAAAAAAAAAAATAGAGCGTGCTCGCCACATGAAAAGTTGAGCGGCGCCCCGTCACTTGATCTCACAGCAGCAGGCGCAGGGCGCCCTGCCCATGGTGCTCGCCCACCAACAAAAATATAATAAAAAAAAAAAAAAATGATGACACATTTGAATTGATTACTGGTCCAAAGATCTTTACAAGATGGGAGAAGATGACGACACATTTTGAATTGATTACTGGTCCAAAGATCTTTACAACCTTCAGAAGCAATTCCAAGGAGATAATTATGTGCCCACCATTTGGCTCTTGTACCAGACAGCTGGCAACATCTCCCTTAAAGGAGTGTGGTGGTTGGTGGACCACACTCATAATCACATTCACACACTTTTTGTTTTATTTATGGGTAAGCGCACATGTACAACTTTTGAGTACACAGGCTATAAGTCCAGGTTCTTATTAACCGTCCAGCTGATAATTACTTGTTCGACGGTTAAGATTAAGGGTTTCATACACTATGCAGTGGGACCCACAATTCAGAAGGTTGAGATTGTGATAGATGCTTGAACAAGTGCCACCTTAAAAATAAAAGAAGAAATCAGACATTGTATTGCTATTAGATTAAGGGGAATTTCTTGTATATTTTAACACAAATAGCAGTGGTGTATGGGCCTTTAAAGGCTTGTGGATAGTCTTTTTTAATGGTTTGTTTATTGGAAAATAATGATGTTTCAACCTTAAAGGAAAAAAAAATGCTCGTCCAACGGAAGCAGGCGCCCAGCAGCCAAGCACCAGCAGCCCAGCACCAGCGCCCGACAGTAGCGCCTAGCAGCAGGCTGGGCGCCCACCACCTGCTGGCACCCGCGCTCCTCGCCCGCGCCCAGCGCTCCCAGCGCCCGCGCTTCCACTCGGGCGGCGCCTGCGCTCCCAGCGCCCTTCGCGCAAACAACTAATGCTCGGCATGGAGGAAGCCTGGATATTCAAAATGTCTCCCTTTCAAAGTTTTCTTTGGCGCGAGACATTGAGGGGCAAATGATGGGCCAGGCCCAAATGACTCGGTCTACGATGACGGGTCAGGCCCATATGGCTCAATCCACGATGGCGAGTCAGGTCAGAGTGACCCAAGCCCGCGATGAGCCCGGGTCTAAATCCAACCAGAATGGGCCGGTCCAGATCCACCGAATGACGGAGTCAATGCGTTGTTCCTTTAACCGACTTTTACCAATTCCTGCGGGGAAGATCCTACCTACTCGTCTGTTGAGGAAGGTTCGGGAGACTCCACCAGAATGGAGCGTGCATCGCTGGAGAATCGCCCCCATCCGTTAGGGGAAGAGTATAAAAGGAGAGTCCTACCAAAGAAGCAACCTCTCTCCGTTTTCACACCATCATTGTAATCTTCTACTTTGTAATCTCTTCCCCAGAGCAGTAAAGTCATCAATTGAAGTGGACGTAGGTCACACCGACCGAACCACTATAAAACACTCTCTCTCTCCATTAATTTTCTCATTAATTATTTATTACTTGACCGGTGGTGCCCGACAACCACTTTTTGGCATCATCAGTTTTCACTACAGAAATCCATAGCTGCACCAAACAACATTAGCACTAATTCATCGAGGAAAACCTTTTTCCACCAAACATAAAATTTTGACTTCCGCGGAAAAACTTTTCCAAAGAAGTTAAAACCCATGGAGTTTGCTGATGTGGCAATTTCCAATTTCCACGGAAATTACATGTACACAAACGTGCCCTTAAAGTTAAGAAAGTGTTTATGAAGAAAAAAAAACCAAAATAGATTAAAAAAAAGAAGAAGATATAAACAAGCATCATACGTACAGTCAAATGCTTTAGTTAAATGCATGTTCTTTATTCATTTTTAAAACCTTATCAAAGTCGTAAAAAATTCTTACGAGGTTTCGTTAACTACTAAATAACCTTTTAAAAATACAAGCGATAAAAGAAAGAGTGAATAAAGAAACAAAAAAGGTAAAAGATTATTAATATTAGCTTATTGGTTAGAGTCATTTTCGCTTAGTCGAATCGCTTGAATCGTAAGATTCAATGAAACGCATATCAAATCATAGAATTCACACCTAAATCCTAAGATTCATTTGTAAATGGGATTCATTTCATAGATACGAATCGTTTTCCTTAAGATTCGGGATACGAATCGTAGGATTCTGATAACTATGTTATTGCCATGTATACATCCAATGAGTTTCAATTTGAAACTCTGTTCTCCTTTATAAGAAGCTTTCTTTCCTTAGATTTTTCCTAAAATAAGCATTAATTAATTATTCAGATCCAGTGCTTCTGGTAGGAAAATGCAGGACTCCATATGCATGCAGATTATACTTTGGAAGCATATGATATATGGGAATTGAATGAACATTATGAAGGTGAAAGCATGCTTACTTACATTTACAGCATGTAATATGCCCACATTGAAACACCATATTTTGGTCGTTGAGTTTTTCATGACAAATTGGGCAGGGCTCATCATCACCTTTACCATCTTCAATTTTTTCTTGACAACGAGAAGCATGTGAGTTAGATGTATCTTGAGGCATGGACAAAACATTAGGATGATCAACGTGAGTTTTTTGTTTAACCAGTCCCTGGAAAAAGTTTCCATTACAATAAGTACCATGAGTAGCAAGAACTTGCACTTCCAATTATGATACACACACACACACATCTCTCTCTCTCTCTCTCTCTCTCTATATATATATATATATATATATATAATGCAACCAATCAAGGTTAGCAAAGATCAGAAATCTTCTGTTATTATATATATGAAATAACATTTAACACTAAGCCTAAGGAATCATATAAATCACTCTACGTATTTAACAGGAATATTTAAATATTTAGCACATGTTCTAGCATTAAAAATAGAATAGTCCCTCCACATGGTTCCAACTCAGGTGTCATATAAATCCTATGAGCTTCCGATGTCCAAGGAACATAATTGTAATATCCTAGGTTTGGATAAGGGGTTGAATTTTTTGCTTAATTAAATTGATTCTCTACTTTGGGATTTTCAAATAATAAGATGTCATTTATGTATGTGTTTAGATTAATGAATTCACTGGTTTATCTTCAGTAGAATTAGTAGAGTGGGTGGTAGGACCCATTGGACTTAAGTTGATAGAAATAAGATGTTAAGGAGTTTGACTTTGGATTGGACCCATGAGTTGCAGTTAGCAAGTCTTTAAAACAAGGCAGAAGGGGACCCAGTTTCTTAGTAGCAACATGTACTCGACACCCCCAAAACCCCAAAACCCCAACACCAGAACCTGGTCATATTATATTAAGGATGCATATCGAAAAAAAAAAAAACCCTAGTTTGAATGAGAAATAGAAAGGGATTCCCAAACAAATCAGTAGGACTCTCTTTGTGGAATTCGAATAAGGAAAGTGGCCCTTCTTAGTTGGAGTTTGAGTGAAAAGAGGCAAGGAGAACTCATCTTTAATTATAGATGTCACCTCCTGAAGCATCTCTCACATACAACCTCTTCTTTCTCATAGTCTTCTTAGCAACTGGTATTCTAGAGAAAGCTCAAAGGGAAAGAGAAGAACCAGCCAGTTGAAGCACCAATTTTTGAGTTGTAGTCTTGCAAGAGCAACTGTATTCTACAAAAGGTGAGTAGATTTCTCATTCTAATTAAGATTATGGAACTTTTCTTCTAGATTCTAGTATGTAGTGCCTTAATCTAGAGATGTAATGATGCCCTAAGGTTAAATCCATGGCTGTTTTTATGATTTGTATTGACTGATTGTGGTGTTGGGTTAGAATCCCACGGCCAACAGTGTATGAAGGGGTTTGGTGAAGGACCAACTGTGGTATTCATGCACGGAGGTTTGTTAATTTTTGCATGCTTGTGTGATTGTGGGTAATTAAAGGGATCAGATGCTTAATTATAGGAGTTTATAGTGGTTTTGGGCTTAGTTTAGGAGTTTAGAAGGTTATTTGTAATTTTGAGAGTATAAGAGGGTGTTTTGGAATTTTAGAAAGTGTAGGGAGTAGGGCACTTGGGTGTAGTTTGATAGGTTCTAGGGTCCTTGGGAGAAAATATGCTCTCCTTGATTTTTTTCAAAAAATATCCTTGACGTCCCTTTATTGCACAACACTTAATCAAGGGCATTTTGGTCATTTAACCTTCAGTTGCAACTCAACCAACCCAGCCCTTTCAATATCCAATTACATTTCTCTTTCTTGCCCTCCAATTTCTCTCTCTTCTCTGTCTCTCCCTTACAACTTCCAAAGCTTCTAGGGCAAGAAACCCAAACCCAAGACCAATAATGGAAAATGTTCTAATGTGATTTATGTTAGAGAAGAACATATTTTTCATAATTGGTTTAGTTTGGACGAACCCGTGGTAACCGGTAACCCCTAGATCATCAACACAGTGCGGCGTTGACATCCTCGCATCAGAGCCAAGATTGATGATAAAAACTGGCTTCCAGGGCAGACATGATTAAAACCGGCTGGCCAGAAATATTACACTAGTAATCAGGCCAGACATTTTCACTGACTACAGATCAGCCCTATGTTTCCTGAGGCATCCATAAGATGCAAGACATGGGCCAGTGCATTCGGGTGGTTAGGCGATTGTCCTAAGGATAGATCTAGAAACCTCCTTTAAACTCTAAATGTCACTTTATTGATATTTATTGGCAGTTTCTCACAATGTTGTGCACACATGTAGAATTGAAGTTCTATTAACTTAGTGTTACTAAATTGTATATTTTTGCCCCAATCCCTGGTAACCAAAATGTAGAAAGACGAGGATCCCGGCAATGAAGTGATAGGATTTGATATCCACGGCTGAGTGACAACAAGACTCACAGATCAAATTAAAGGCTTAGCTTAGATGGTTTAGTTTTTTAACAAGGACTGCTTTATGAGGATTTGTATATTTTTATTTCTCATTATGGATTATTCTTTAACATTGAGATTTGGATTTATCATTTTAATTAAAGATTGAATTACTTAGGTAAATGCCTGATTATTTATACTTATATTGTTTTGACCTATGATGGTGTTATGCTACTTATTGGACACGATACAGAATTACATGTCGAAACGTGGTTAATTTAGAGAATAGAAAACTAGGTTCATCCTAACATCTAGATTGGTTAGGCTTACTGACTGGATCACACATGCTTAAGAGTTAGGAGTGAACAATTTAAAGTAACATGACTAGAATTCTTGTTGTAGTCCCAATTAATTAATTTACAAGGTTGAGAAAAACCATCACCTATAAAGCAACAATAAAAGATGCAATGTAAAGAAAACCCCATGATGAATCTGAACTATTCATCCAACATATGTAGTTCTACTCTCAACCATTAAAATCCTCTACAATATTAGATGCCTCGTAAATTAGGATGCACAATTTATTTTTTGAAGAAAAAAATGTGTCAGAAGGAATGGGGCGAAAAGGAAATGATTACAGTAAGCGGTCGATCCCCTTGTTAGAATGAGTAAAACCATAGGTCCACTAGTGAACCTTCAGGTGTAAGTAAGTTCCACATTCACAAATGTGAGAATCATTTAACTAGTGATGATGAGAACAAAATAATGAGCTACATTTGCATGTAGCAAATCCAACAAGCAAATAAGATAAAATCTTGAATTAAAAGCTCTCGGCTATTCTGCTGTACCTTCAAATAACGAAGTTGGCCTTTGATGCGTGATAATGATGACAAGGATAGAAACTTTTCATTAGAAAACTCTACACTGGCAACAATCAATTCTTCTAAACATAAGGCATCAACAGTAGATGCATCATTCTCGGTCTCTCTTAAGCGCAAGCGTGAAGTGGCCATCTTTATCTCATCATGAGCACGGAGAATTTGGGCCTGAGCAATTGACAAGCACCTTGCTTGGGCATACTCCTTGCGCATAGCCTGTAGTAAAAGAAATATGAATGTGACTCCAGTTGAAAAAAGGCTCTACATATGCACTCTATAAAATATGAAGATAACTACGTTTAGGTAATTTAATAATAATTGCAACTTCAACCATTGGTTCATAATAAGGAAAGATATAGATGCAAAACAATATAAAGCCAGACATGTATCATTGCAACATACACCAGAAAAAAATTACAATGAAAATAACCTCATTTTGAAATGTTTCATGATATCTTTCTACTGACAGAATGATGATAGGGTATTCCTTCACTAAAGATAAGAGCAAGGCAGGGATTGGTAGGGTGTTATAGAAAGATGATTGTGTTTTTCAAACTTCTACATATATTCTTTTACATAGCATCTTCTTCAAATTTGAATGAGGTCAGATGATACAATCTGGACTATTGGAAGAGCTAAAGAAAGGCCCATGCAACTCACATGCCCATGCGCGCAACCCTTCATTGGATTTTGCATGCACAAGTCCCTATTGAGACAAAAGTTTTTGTTTCTTTGGATACATAACCGCCTATTGGTCAGCGTGTAGCTAGGAAGTTCCTATTAGTAGGTCCATTGAAGAAGTACAATTAGTCACATTGAGAGTTTTATTTGATAAGACCCACAGTCTTAGTGCCAAGAGTTTAATTATATAAGTTCTACTAATATCAATTAAATAAGGTCTATTAATATTTTGATTATGAAGACTCTCTAAAGCCATCGACTGCTGCAGATGAAATCTGATGGCCCAGATAGAAGGAATTGCTGCAAAATTGGAGCCACTGGAACCAGCCCAAAGGCCTGAAATAAGCCCATTAGCCTAGAATCAACAAAGGTTGTGAACAGGTTATAACCTGACCTGCAACCAACCTGCCCCAGACAGATTTCCAGCAGTTTTACAGTTTATTGAACCTCATTCAGCTGGGGCTTTATGCCCCAACCCCTTGGGTCGCCCAAGGGTGGTCCGCATGGGCCAAACTCGATCAGCAAGTGGGCCATGTGGGCCCCAGGGCTCCACAAGTATTAGTTTTTTTTAACAGAAACTTTTTTCTTGATTTAAAGTAGTGTTTGAGCTTCATTAGGACTTTTTTGAGTTAGGATATCTCTATGTACTGATTATGGATGAGTTAACTACTCGTATTCAAGAGGAGGCACCTTGGTGTATGTTGTTTGCAGATGATATAGTGTTGGTTAATGAATCAAGAGACGGTGTAAATGCAAAACTCAAGAAATGGCGGGAGGCTTTAGAATCCAAAGGATTTAAAATAAGTCATACTAGCCAAAAATATATGGATTGCAACTTCAGTGGACATATACAAAGATCTGAAATGATTGTGAGAATTGAAGCACAGGAGATATACACACACACGTTACCTTGGCTTGATAATTAGTAAGGATGGGGAGATTGATGAAAATAGTGAGGATAGGATAGAAGCGGGATGGTTGAAGAGGAGAGTTGCTTCTAGAGTGCTTTGTGACTGACGAATGCCAAAAAGATTGAAGGAGAACTTTTATATGATAGCAATTAGAACAGCTATGGCTTATATAGAAGAATGTCGGTCAATTATGAAGCAACATAGGCACAACATGGATGTAGCAAAGAAGAGAATGTTGAGGTGGATGTGTGGTAAAACTACGAAGGATAAAATTAGAAATGAGCAGTTTCAAGAGCATTTGGGGGTAGCATCAATAGGGCATAAAATTAGAGAAACCCATTTGAGATGGTTTGGACAAGTCCAACGCAAGGCGATGATAGCGCTGGTAAGGAAAAGTTTGGCTATGCAAATTGATGGCCCACCAAAGGGAAGGGGTAGGCCAAAGAGGATGTGGATAGAGCTAGTAAAAATAAGTCTTAAGAGATGCAACTTTTCAGAGGATTTGGCTCAAGATAGATCGAAATGGAGAAACAAAATTCATGTAGCAAATGATGGTGATGATGTTTATCTGAAAGATAACACAATTTTTTATTTTTTTTTAGTTTGAATGTGTTTGAACTACTGTATCTCAATTCATTTTCAGCTATGAATCAAATCGACCTTTTATCCTGCACTAAATTCTCCTCTATTTTCCCAAATTTGAAACAATTTTGTAAATCTGATTCTATACGGCCACATCATCATCATCATCATCAAAGCCTTGTCCTAACTATGTTGGGATCTATACCACTGCAACTACCCTAGAAAATCCCATCAAATCTTTCAACATTCAGTCCCCAATCGATGCACAATTTGTAACCTACACCATCATCTTTACCCTTCAAAACCCCATCAAATCCTTCAATTTTCAGTCACAAACTGACGTGCAACTTCCCCACTTAAAATCCCTTTTGACCACAAATCTCATATAAAATTCCCAAGAATTTATATATCTAACCTATACTAGGACAATGTTGTGGTGGCTAAATCTCATTAACTTTTCCAATGTCCAACTCTTCAATGGGCATAATGTGTAGAGAGGCAATTTGAAGTATGAGATGAAAAAGGCCACTTGTAGCTGATATGAGTTCTAATATGACTTATTTATAATTCCAATAGTTCCAGGGATCTTCCTGTAATTAGTAAAAAACATAGGGATCCTTTTGTAATTTCTAAAAAAATTAATAAAAGGAAATTTTCAGAAAGATCAAAACTTTCCGCTCATTTTCAAAAATTGAAATTTCCTGTAATTAGTAGAAAACATAGGGATCTTTTTGTAATTTCTAAAAAAATTAATAAAAGGAAAATTTCAGAAAGATCAAAACTTTCGGCTCATTTTCAAAAATTGGTTCCTGTAATTAGTAGAAAACATAGGGATCTTTTTGTAATTTCTAAAAAAAATTAATTAAAGGAAAATTTCAGAAAGATCAAAACTTTCGGCTCATTTTCAAAAATATATAGGAAGAATTAGAAATCAAAATTGGGTTTTTTTGTTGAATTGGAAATCAAAATTCGGTTTTTTGTCTTGTCATCCCCCTCTTTCTTGCCCAAAAACCACGGTCGTTTTTCCCCTTTTTATCGCCAAAACCCCACCAGCAACTTACCTTGCATGAAATTGAAGACTGTATTGTCTAGCCACTTTCTTAAAACTTGCCATAAAAGACTAGATTCTGGCTTCCTATTACAATTCCTATACATAGGCAATGATCCTTCAAAACAAATGGGCCCACTTGGATTACATCAAGTAATACTTCTGTTGACCAATACAAACTGACAACGTCCCAAGTAAGATGTTGCTTGTGCCTGAGCAATGACGATCAAGACAAACAAATCATGTAATGCCATCAGCTCACTACAAACTTATCACAGAAAAGTTCATACCTCAAAAAGAAGAAGCTGCTTCGTTGCAGATGACATAGCCTCTCTTCCTAACAATGCCCTCGAGTAACTCTTGATGACCCCTAGTGTAACTTCCAATTCAGAAGGAGATCTTGAAACCTGCCATAAAGTGGATGAAACATCAAATCCCAATCAAAACACTAAGAAAATGCATTTCAGTCAAATACACAGATGAAAAACTCAAAAGGTCAAAATGTCATTTTATCAATAAAGCCAATACAACAAAAAACTATCAGAGTGTAAATCATAGTTGTCAATTTTGTTATGGACGATGTTTCAAATCGACTCCAGATTGAAACGTTTTGGCTAGTTTGGAATTTTTATTTCACCATTTTATTTCATAAACATATTAAAATATATATATTTAAAAAATAGTAAGAAGTCAAACTTACTCTATATAATAAAGAAAGTAATCCATCAAACTTACTACATATATATTTAAACATAGAGAGGGAAGCTCGTACTCCTTTGTTGTTTTTTCCCCTTTACAATAGGCTCGAACGCATTAACCCCCACACACTATCCATGTCTCTAACTAGTTGAGCAACAGCCAAAGGACGGTACTCCTTTGTATTGTGTGAAGGAATTCCTCCCACATTTTTTTCTTCAATTGTCTGCTTGTTTATTTGTTCACCCAAGCTATCAGTAAAAGAGAAATTTAAGAGTGTAGACATTTTTTTCACCAAAATAATAGGTGGAAGAAAGCCTCAAGATCTATGATACCTGGATACAAATACAGGTACGGATAGCAATACAGGGATCAATATAACACTGTACTTTTGAAAATCTAGGACACGGATATGGATACGGTTGTCCTAGTTTTTATCTTGGATCACTTTTGAATTAATTAAATTATCATTGTTTACAGTCCATTCTAAACTTTTCTTCTATGTTGACAAGTAACAAAATAAATAATAAAAAATAAATTATATGAGATAATGGACTTGGTCGATTGGATATGCTAAACCCGTACCCTAGAAGTATCGGTGCAATATCAAGTACCAATGGAAGTGTTTTATTGGTCCAATACGGGGGCTTGCACAAGTATCCAAGTATCGTGGCCTAGGATAGTTAGAAATAATAGCTTACATCATAGTTATCAAAATCCTATGATTCGTGTCCTGAATCCCAATTCGTATCCCGAGTCTTAAGGAAAATGATTCGTATCTATGCAACGAATCTCATTTACAGATGAATCTTGGGATCCGGGTGTGAATCCTACGATTTGATACTTGTTTCATCGAATCTTACGATTCAAGTGATTCGGCTAAGTGAGAATAGCTGCAACCAATAAGCAAATATTAACAATCTGTTTTCTTGTTTCTTTCTTTATTCTTGCTTTCTTTTAGCGCTTTTATTTTTAAATGGTTATTTAGTAGAAAACACAACACACGCACCACTTATTCAGCGTTGATATCACCGATAGTGAGGTTTGTGTCAGAATGATCCCGGCCGGGTTCGTTCCCGCACGCGGACGTGGCATTTTATCGTATTCTAGTCTCTCGTTAGCGAAACCTCCTAAGAATTTTTTGCGGCTTTGATAAGGATTCAAAGAAGAATAAAAAACATGCATTCAATTAAAATTTAAAACATTCGATTGAATGTATGGTTCTTGTTTATATCGTTTTTTTTTTTTTTAATCTATTTTGGTTTTCTTCTTCATGAACACTTTCTTAACTTCAAGAGATATCCTACTGTATAAAATACATGATTTGGCTTTTATTTTATTTTTATGTTTTTATTTAAAGATAATAAGTATATATATTGATACCTTAAACTTTTTTAACTATGTACACATCATTTATTTGTTATGTATATATATAAAATGTCATGATATTCTTGATATGATTGTATGATAGACTCGTTATTGTATTTATACTGCTATAAATGGGAAAATGGATGGTTACGAATAATAACTTTTTTGCGTTTTCTTTTAATTTATTATTATTATTTTTTATTAGAAAAAAAAAATCCTACAATTTGCGATATGATTCGTGATTCAATTCAATTCCTAGGTATGAACGATTTGCGATATGATTTCGATTTTAAAAACTATGGCTTGCATTAGTAAGGGTGAGCTCATAATTAACAGTTTTATCTTGGTCTTGGGTTTGTCGTCTTCTTTCGTTTGCATTCTTGACACTATTCTATCAAGCCCAACTAAAGAAATAGATTATAGATGAGCTAATCTAGACCATTCAACCTTACTAATAATAAAGATGAGCAACCATCCAACATTGTCAAAATGTAAAACTATAAATTATTGCTCAAACTTAAAAAAAATGCCCAAACTAACCTCTATACATGGATCATTTTGTAGTTGGAACTCTCCAATCAGATCAAATAAATCAATGCCATCACAATATGATCAATGGGTCTCAGACTTCATCAACAAATTAGTAAAATATTTATATATATATATATAGAGAGAGAGAGAGAGAGAGAGGAATGTGATCCTTTGGTAATAAAGAAATTAGATGAAAATAGAAGGATCAAACAGCCTTCGGAGATACTAAAGAGCAAACAAAGTAGAAGAAATTACCACTATGTTGGCTGTAACATCCCGTTTTCTTTTGCTTTTTTCATTACCAACACTGGAGGCAGTGGAAATTTTATTGGGCTGGGATAAAGCTATGAAGAAACGATTCAATGCAGACTTTTTCTTTTGCATGCCTACTGCTTCTTCTGCTGATGTAACCATCCCTCCACTGTCTCCACTTTTAAGATGAAAAAGCCTTGCCTCATGTACCTATAGAACAAAGGCTGATTGTAATAAAATAAATATGATAATAGCAATAAGCATTTTTGTAGCAGCAAAGCATAAATTTCAAGAAACGTACAAAGTAGTAACAAAAGAATACCAGAGAAACATATAATCGTCAACTCAAGGATATGCACAGGCTTTCCAGTTTTGAGTTTCAGGGTTTAACAAGGGGGTGCCATGTTTTGGCAAAACAACAAAAAATTGCAATCCGATTAACCCCTATAGTTAAACCATGCACAAAAAATTGCACGAAAGCCCAGCCCCATCCCTAATAGAAATGGTACCCATAAAATATATTAAGAATTTATTAAAAGCACTGCTCCAACAAAAGAATGGCAAATATATAACAACCTTAAATGCCTTGAGGATGTGGTCCATCTACGATGGTGGGGCCCATTAACTCACCAAACTGAATTACTGAGTACCAACCATGTAAACCAAATGGATGAACTCAAGACCCAAGGACACTGTGCAAATCCTAAAGCTTAAAGATCATATGATTCATTTTACGTAAATTTACCTAAAATAGTCGATCACCACAATCTTAGCGTTATCCCATTAATATGGGGTCCGCAAATAATTACCTGAAATAACTCATCTAATTCACAGTGAATGCATATTGGACCATCAGCATTGGCTTGGCAATTTGGACAGTATCTCACACGCTCAATATCTTCATCCCTGGGTTTCTCCATTGTTTGGTCAATTTTTAAGAGTCTTTCAACCAACACCTGTCTAGAGGTTTCCAATGAATCTAGACCAGTCTGGATAAGATACTTCAGACCACTTATACTTCGAAACCTGGTTTAGGAAATCCATGACATCATATTAAATGCTATCACAAAAGACTGGATACATGTCAATAAAATTAAACTACAATAATAACAAACGAAAACTATTTTGCAATAGATTATTTGTTCAGAATCAGTGAAGACAATCTTTAGCATTTGCTTAAAGGTTCTTAGAAATCTGGGTAAACTTTAGTCATCGCCTACTACAATTGAGTTATTATGGAGAGATTCAACACGATATGCTATGTAAAAAATGTCATTTTCTTTTTCAGTCTACCAAATGTAAAGGTTCAAGACCACTCTTCAGTAGTGCACACTGTTGCTCACGTGGATCCAATCTCAGGATGAACTATGCCCCAGTATCTCTCAGAAAATGATACTAGCCATCAGATGAAAATGAACAACAAGAACCAATTGTTCATATTTAACAGGGTTCAATCAGATGGTTGGTCTCATTCAGTAATCATGATTTCTGAGATTCACAATAATAAAAAAATCTGACACAAGAAGTTGTATGGATTCATCACTCCCTGGACAATTCCAGCAGACAACTGGCTACCATATTCAATTGCATGCTCACAGACATAAAATTGCAACGCCCTAATATTAAATGCAGATATAAAGCTAAAACCTTCTTTCTCAAGTCTGCTTCCTTTCATCTACTAAAAATTCTACACATCAAATTATTACGAACATTGGAAAGTGCAAATACATATATATATGAATGAAAAAATAAGTTATATCAGACTGACAAACAAAATTATAACTAACCTTGTAGCAATTTTTGATTTGAAATTGTTTGCAGATCCAGAAACAGCCTCGTCAACCCTTCGTAACAGCTCATTTGAGGAGTCTTTATCCTGCTCAATAAGATCAAGAGCGTCCAACCACCAAGTCTCATGCGGACCTTTGCATTTGGTAAATGCCTCACAGACCTTTGAAATACAAGAAAAGCATAGCATACATATGAAAAGGGGAAAAAACTAAACAAAAAAAGGGTCCACCATAGAGATGGAAGAAGGGGAAAAGCGACAAAAAGAGACAGAAGAAGAAGAGAAAAAAATGCTGAGGAAAGTACATTCACAAGAGTAATGAGTGAAAACTCTATCATTAGTTGTATTAGGGAAAATAGATACACAAATTATAAAAAAGAACTGTAGAAACTTCAAATAATTCCCCACATGTGTTAACATCAATCATGCCCAGCTTTGAAAAGATATGATGAAGATGGCTACATGAGTATGTATCATGTCCAAATTCTTTTTCTTTTTTTTTTGGGTGGAGGAAGGTGGGGGGGTGTGGAGGAATCGATCTATATTTCAAAATGTTGGAGGTCTCCACAAAACAGATATCAATCAATACTTGGTGACCGGCGCGAAAAATCAGTAGGTAAAGGCCTAAAATAAGTGTGTGCAAAATCTTAGTCAGACAAAAAAAAAAAAAAAATGCAAGACTTGTTAGAAATATTGGGCAACTCCATGTGATTTGTAGATGACTTAAAAAGTGCAGAACACAGCGATAAGGTGTCCAACAAAAGACATACTCTTGCAGAGAACCATAAGTCGAACTGATTTCCTTCAAATAGATCAGGAATATCCCATACCGAATGAAGGTGTAGATTTCCAAAAAGAAAAAGGAAAGGTTTATTGGGTCCCACCAATTGATCACACAGCACAGTTGTCCTGATGATCTATTAGACCAGAAGAAATAAATTAGATTCAGATGAACAAGAGAAGTCTCATAATCGGAGCAGGCCAAACCAGATTTCTGACCTATAGGAATGAAAATCAACAACAGCCAGGGATCAAAATAGGGGTTGCGAAGGGAGTAGAGGCTAGTGGCAAAAACATTACGTAGCAGGTGCGGCCATATGTAGCAGCATAGTGGTGAGTGGTCAAAATAATTCAAATCATGTAGAGCAGTCAATCTTGGGTGTTTTTTCTAGTGATTTGGAACCATATAAGGGTAGAGACAAGTTTAAGAAAGGCTATTTAGGAGAAGAAATAGGAAAGGCAATGTTTTAAATTAAAATTGCTTCCCTTTGCTAGGCTTTAGACCGCAGCGCTGCTATTTTCAAAATAGTGTAGCAGCTTCCACTGCTATGGCCAATAATGCAGCCTCTATGTGGCTATTTTAAACCATGGTAACAGCAATCCAAAGAACTTCAGCACTTTCAGAATTGGATGTTCTTCCAGTGGAATATCAGTCACAGAACCCCCAGATCTATCAATCATCATACAAAGCTTTAGCTATAAAGCAGATATAGGAGAAGACTCACTGTGAATAAAGAACAAGCAGTGGATTGTTTGCATCACGGAATATTCACAGGACCACCAAATGCCCGCACAAGTTGATAAGACTTTATGGCTCTGATACCATGTGAGAATCAAAGAGCACAAGAATAGAATTTCCTAACTTATGTCAATGGGATGGCTACCATTTGGATTTACCTGAAAGGTCATGGCTACACCCAGTCTTCCACGTATGAGTACTTGAATTAACACATTGGAGCTCATATGCAGGTAATGCATAAGCTACCAGTATCTCTAATGCTGGTGTTGGGAGTTCCAAACCCGACTCCATCATCGATCTTTGATGGAATCGAAGAAGATATGTGAAGGGGGACCTAGTGCAGCGGGCCAATCGACCCACAGATGATGCATCATGGAAGTTCTCAACACTTCAAGCGCGGTTTCCACAGTTCAGTCTTGAGGATAAGGTTTCGAAGGGGAAGGGAATGTTAGTGCTCACGAGACAGTAAGTAAACTAATGATATACCATTGGGGGATGCCACGCGTTAGCCCAGGCTAGGTTGTGCCATTTACAAGAATCCAGTGGATTAGAACTGCTGAAGATTAGGATAAGCAACAATTATCTAATTCTAGTTTAGGATGAATTCTTTGTGGAATAAGGAAAAGATTCATCTAACTTAACTAGAATTGATTTGTTATGCAGCCTAGAATCAGAGGCTCCAAATATTGAGGGATTTGGTCCATTTTTGCAATTTAAAGGTCCTAATCAGTCTCAATTTAAAAAGAATACTCGATCAATGAAAGGGGACACAAAAATTCATATCTCAAACTCTGGTGCTTGCACTTGGAGGTAGAATCCTCAACAGACTTCATTATCAAGTTTGTACGATTAACGAGTAATATTAAAGCATGCAGCCCATTAGGAAACTAAGGATAAGGTGTTCAGAACTATGATGCACGGATACTTCAATATGGGCAACGTATCGTGTCGTATCGTATCCGATACTTCACTTTTTATGCGTAAAATCCGTGTCCCTACCGTGTCTATGACGTGTCCTTCCTATATCCATGCCGTATCCGTGCATCATAGGTTCGGAAATGTTTCTTACCTGGATTTCAAAAGGACATGTAGTGATAAATAGACATGTTTCCACTCAAACAGGTACCTAGAAGGCTAAGTCTCATAAATGGGAAACAAGCATCCAAAGCAATCTGTGGCCTTTGGTGCGGAAAAATTGAAGGATAGAAGAGAGGTGGTGTTTGCATTTCCATATCCGATGGGAGTTGGGGACTTACACCATGCCAAGATGAAGGCAATAAGAGTTGACAAAATTAGAAACAAAGTGTGATTCAGTGAAAGAGCTAAAGTGACTACAAGGAAATTTGTTGTGCATACTAAAGTGATGACGACCTTAAAGTGAGTTGGAATTGTGGTGCATAATTTGTGGTGCTAAATTGCCCCTTGGTGTAAAAGTTATTGTTTATTGATGCATCATTCAAACATGTGCTAAGAGAATGGAATGACAATGTAAAGTTGTGGATGCCATTGCCAAAGTGGGAAACCTTAAAGTGAGTTAACTGCTGCAAAGTGACACAGTCCCGATTTGATGCAATCAGACTTGCTAGGACACAAATAAATCAAATCCAGAAATATCCAGCAAATACTATCAATTGCGGTGATTGAAAGACATTTCAGAATTATTTGTATGCAAGGAACAACGCATAAACAACCCAAAAAATGACCTGTGTAGCCTTCTCAATCTCCTAGCCTCCAAGATACATTGGCAAGGGGAAAAACAAAGCAAAAAATATTTTTTGAATAGTTTTCTGTACTGTAGCATACTACAGTGATGACGACCACTATTCCTTATATAATGCTACCAAGAACACATAAAACCCTAGAATGAACAGATCCCGAACACAAATAGAAGTCTTAATCTTAGTTTCTAATCCAAAAATAATCACAAACTACTAAGAAAATAGAGAAAATTGGATCTGATCTCAAATCTGGATGACTCAGCAGCACTTCGCAAATCAAGCTGTGGGGTCCACTTGGCCCACCTTTTCATGAAACAAATCACACAATCTGAAGGTGGACTTTTGGTCAAACCTGTTTGTGCTTGCTTTATTTGATTTGGTTCAGATCTGGCCCACCACGCTGTAGTTCAAAAACAGCTGCACATGAGTTGTTTATTTCAGGGAGCTGCTATTGCCACATCCATAGTTGCTCCTTGCGCATCCCTTCTCGATACACATCCAGAATTCTATAGAAAATGCTCATTGCACAGCCCTCTTTTCCCAAACTGCCCATGTAACGACCCGGGCCAGCCATCCACGTGATATTGTCCGCTTTGGCTCATGGGATTCCAACCCAAATCTTCCCTCGCAGTTTTAGAAGGCCTGATGTGGAGTTAAGGTCAGGTCACACACATATATACCCAAGATCGGACTAGCGTGTTTCCAATGTGGGACTTATGCACCACTACATACCCATTCCTTTAAAGTTCCCCCGCCTTTACTCTTTAGGTGGATGCTCGCCAGACCCAACGCCCTTCTACAAGGGGGCCACAGGCGTGACAGCCAAAACACCACACATCTCCTTTCTCTTTGCACAACCATCCCTTCCCTCCACACCCGATTCGAACGTCCAAGGCTTGGAACTTGTGTTCCATCTCTTCCCTCCACACCTGACTTCCATTCTTAGTTGACGGTGTAGCCATAGGAACCTTCAAACAAGAAGTTCCATCGATCGCCTTCTTCTTCTTCCATTTTTCCCTCCTTTCTTCTCACAAGCAAGGTACGTTTTCGCTCCCTTTCTACATCTCCATCTCCTTTCATTTTGGCTTTCGATGCATAATAGGGAGGAGAGTTGGCTCCAAAATGTCTAAAGGAAGGAGCGATTGGTGATCTCCATGGTCCCTTTAGACATTTTGGGGCCAACCCAACTCTCTATTATGCATCGAAAGCCAAAATGAAAGGAGATGGAGATGTTAAGGTGAGTTGAGGAAGAAGCTCTTGTTGCAGAAATGGGAGGGAAAGAGAGATGGGAGGGAAGATGTGTACAAAGAATTGGATGAGCCCTGAAAGTATTCCTCATGTCCATTTTCGTAATTTCACAGATGGGTATACTTAACCAAACCAAACCAAACCAAGCCTTTTCCCACTAGTTGGGGTCGGCTATATGGATTTGACGACGCCAATCAAATCTATTTAGGGCCATGTCTTCCGTTAGATCCATGTAGGCAAGGTCATGTTTAATAGTTTCTTTCCAACTTCTCTTGGGTCTCCCTCTCCCTCTCCTACTCCGGGTAATCTCCATGCTTTCACACCTTTTAACAGGTGCCTACATTGGGCGCCTTCTAACATGGCCGAACCATCTCAGTCGATTTTCTCTCATTTTATCTTTAATCGGTGCTATTCCTACTTTGCCCATAATCTCTTCATTCCTAATCCTATCTCTCCTTGTGATCCCGCACATCCATCTTAGCATTCTCATCTCCGCAACTTCCATCTTCTTAACATGATTATGCTTTACTGCCCAACACTCTGATCCATATAACAATGCTGCACGTACCGACGTACCGTGTAACGCCCCACCCTTCACGCATGCATGATATTGTCCGCTTTGGCCCACGGGCATCACGGTTTTGCTTCTGATGGGCCTCAACCCATCAAAAGGCCTCATGCAAGATAAGAGTGTAAACTCTACATATAACCCCATTCACTTTCCTCTCTATAGTCGATGTGGGACTCCGGGGCGTCACATTCCACCCCCCTTAGGGCTGCACGTCCCTATGCAGTAGCCTGCCAGTCCCTGTAGCCTGCCAGCCCTCTTGGCCCGCCCACATGGAAACCCGCCCACTTGCACCAGACCACGGCAGGGGACCCACACTCGAACTAGTCGAGAGTCGGCTCTGATACCATTTGTTACAACCCAACTCGATCCAGTATGATATTGTCCTCTTTGGCTCATGGGCTACTCGACCAGAGTACCTAGCCCAAGTGCGTCCAATCTCGCCTCAAGGTTTTGTTCTCGAAGCCCATTAAGCTCCAAAAGGCCTCATGCAAGGTAAGGGTGCAAGCTCTTACATATAACCCCATTCACTTTCCTCTCTATAGTCGATGTGAGACTCCGGCGCATCACATACCGCCACCTTATAATACTTTCTTTTAACCTTGAGGGGGGCTTTCCGATCACACAAGACCCCCGAAGCACTCCTCCATTTGGTCCACCCGGCCTGAATCCTGTGACTTACATCATTATCAATCTCTCCATCCTGTTGCACCATAGATCCAAGGTACCTAAAGTTTTCTTTCTCTACAATCTTTTGTATGCCCAAACTTACTTCTAAGTTACCAGGTGTCCTACTTTGACTAAACTGGCATTCCATATATTCCGTCTTGCAACGACTTAGCCTAAACCCTTTTATCTCTAACGTATTCCGCCACAATTCTAGCTTAGCATTCACTCCTTCTCTTGTCTCATGCACTAAAACAATGTCATCAGCAAATAGCATACACCACAGCACATCATCCTGAATATGTCTTGTAATCTCATCCATAACTAGGGCAAACAAGTACGGGCTTAACGCTGAGCCTTGGTGTAGACCAATCGTGATAGGACAGATGCGTATACTTAACTTCAAAAAATTGGATATGTGAGGAGCAATGAGGGATGTGGTAATAGAAGCTTCCTTATTCCAGCTATGAGTCTCTGGACTCTTGCAAATAAGCCCCTATGCTTCTGTTAATTCCCAAAACTGTCCCTGATATTCAAATTTAAGCAGAATTTGGATTGTTTGGGTCCAAGTTTTCCATCAAAACTTGTAGGGACCCTTGCAGGCCATCTTGGGATGCTTGAATTGCTCCATCAAGGCTTCAACCAATTCAAATTTATGATTAAAAATCGACTCGGCATCACAAAGTCACTACCGTTGCCATTTTTATCCATCTTCTTTCTATGCCCATTAGCTTAATGGATTTATTCCTTATGCAGTTTAATTCCGTTCTTTCCTTTCATTCTAATATAATTACCACTCTGGATCAAAAAACGAATACTTTGATGTGTTTGCTACTTTCCTAGCATTCTTCCCAGAAAAACCCATGTGAAATAACAGTTGTACATTTCAGGGAACATTAAAAATTGAACGTCATCAAAAGCAAACACATTTATAGAGGCCCCTGTACTTGTTCAGATTTTACAGGTGGTACTAAAATACCCATATGAGCAAGTAATAACTGAAACATCCAGCAAACAGATTCCTTGAAGAAAACATCAAAAGCAATCAATACTATAAACTAAACAGGATACATACCTGTGTATACAAATTTTTAAACTCCTGCTGAGCGAAGGATAGCTTGGAATTGAAAACTGACAAGTACTTCTGTTTAATGTTTTCACAGGCCTTTCTCAAACTACCTATGCTAAAGTATCTAGATGGTACCTGGGACTGAGCATCATTTTTCAAGACTTTGTCCCCTTTTAAATTTACACCAACTGTGGAAAGGTGTGATGTAGACTTCGCCAATTTCTCACATTGCTCCATATGCCCATCGTCAAAATTTAAATCTGAACCACTGTCTTTGCTAATCCTTTGCCTCTTAGCCAATGGCTCATCTAACCCACTGCATTCACATAATTCTGTGTTCATTATTGTAGGATTTTGAGAGAATTGCCCTCCCATCATTGGACACTGTTGTGAATTTTCTAAGATAATTGGGAGCAACTCGGCCAAATTATGATGAATGTGAACATTCAACAATGGATCCAAGCGAAAATCATCAGCGTTCTCCTCAGCTAATGCCAGTGCTTCTTTGTAAAGTGACACCGCTCGTGGGAGATCCTGCTCAATCACAGCTATTCCTGCTAGCCCATTCAGTGCAACAACTAATTTCCTTAGAGCTTCCTCTCCTTCTGTCTTGGCTTTACCAACAAGAACCTACAAGAAGTTTCTTCAAATCAGAAAACTGAAGTAACAACTTTGAAAAATAAGTAGTCAACTCCGAAAAATAAAATGTGGCTCAACTGGTCTAATAATCCAGATTCCATTATAACTACAGCCTTTAGCTGCTCAGCCAAATCAGCATTACCTAATTCCAAAATCCAAGTTTTACATGAGCAGTGACATTTTCTGACTGGTACACAAGAGTCATTCCTTAGTGGCAGGTTACAATTGAATAAAATGTTCAAGGACTTTGCTAAGTTGTAAAGGTGGATCAAAAGAATTTTCATGCATATAAGTTTTCTACTTGCTTTATAATTCATTTTGTACCCTACATGCATTGTCACTTTCATAGAAAGAGAGAACCAACTGCAGAGACCTCTTGTGGTACCCCTTGACGAATGTTCCATGTCCATATTATTAATGCCACGATTTTGCCTAATTTGGACAACTTTTAGTGAATAAATTAAAATTGGAGGCCAAACACTTTGCATATGCATTTTTAGGAAGCAATTGCATCATTGTAGGCTCATCAAGTTGCTGGCCGTTGGCATTCTCTAAATTCTCTGTAGAACGGAGTGGTCTGGCCCAAAATAGGTGGAATAATAGAATTTCAACATGCCTCCTAGTGATTCCTATGATTGCTTGTAGCACGCATGTCCCTCTCCATCTCCAATCCAAACTAGCCTTTGGACCCTACAGCATTCATCTTTGCACTTTCTTGTCACATGTGTTATCAAATTGGATTAAGCTTCTTACATTGCAGCTTTTCATTAAAACAAGCCTACCCTTCATTTGCCAAGGGATTTGAGGAGGGTATCTATCCACCGATTTATTTAATCTTTTTTTCTGGTTTCTTCTTTCTTTCATTGCATTTATACACATGAAGCAAGTATGTGATTCAATGATCATAATTTTTGTTCAGATGCTTATGCGTTGGATTTGAGTAATAAACTATTGAACTGATGATGCATGCAATTAATCGAGTTCGAAGGATGATGCTTGCTTATACGAAAGTCTTATGCATATTGACCATATTAATGCGTTGTTTTACCTTGGAAATCATGTTAGAATTTCAACAAAACCTAGTCTTCTTTGTAATCAAATTGCCTATCGAATGTTACTGATTTTTGTGTCAAAACGATATTTGTGGAAAAAAATTTATCTCAATTTTACCAAAACTGCTCTTGTAGTTCACATTTGTTGACTCAATGCACTATTTTAAATAGTTTTGAGCATCATTGGCTTTAAATATATATATATATATATGCAGATGCACATACCAGTTACATTTCCAATGAATCTGGAATCAACTCGATTGAGCATAGTATACTATTTTCTGGGATTTTTTCAATAAAACTGGTCCAATTGAGAATTTTGCTTAAATGCGACCCTCTAGATTGCAAGCGCCCTATTCTGGAGATTTTCTCGAAATTTTTTGGATTTTTTCTGGAACGACGTATGTGTGCCTAGAAACAACAGTAAAAAATTTCAGGCCCGCAGGAGTTGTATGAAATTTATGAAAAATCATACAATGGCCTGCTCGCAAAGCACAAAATCCTGCAGTGCAAAATTCTAGAAACTGTCGCCCAACTTGAGAGTCTGACAGTAGTGGGCTTTATTGATTTCCAGGTCCCATGGATTTTGCTATATATGTTTATAAGTTACCTTTTAAATGGCACTGGTTTCGCTCAATTCTGATCTAAATTGAATTTATTTAAATTTCTAGATTAAACCATATGCAGAGTGTAAAATCTGCGGGCTGAATTTCCCAAAATCTGCGATCAGTTTTGAAGATACAAAACACATACTTTCCTGTGGTTTTGGATTTTTCTGTTTTTTGTGGACACCCTTATCAGTTACCTTTCAGTGGGATCTGGTTCAACTAATTTTGAGTTTTCTAAAAGTTGTTAAAATTCGGAAAGTGTTCCTGGGTTGGAGCCTAAAATCTGCTGTGCAGAATTTCCAGCACATTTAACAGGTTTTATGCACATGATCTCAAGGGGTTCTAAATATTTGAAAATGTAATACCTGGGCCAGATCAGGCCCAGATTTGTCTGGCCCATAAGTTAATGGGTTGGGTTGGGTTGTCTTAACCTGCTTCTAACCCATTAGGGCCCAATTGTGCTGTTAGAATTGTTAGAACTATATTCCTGAAGGAGGGGAATATCTATCTCAGAACTTGGGGGGGGGGGGGGGGGGGGGGGTGTTCCAACGAATGAAATTTGGGGTTATCCCCAGATGGCCTTTTCTTCTCTCTTATTAGTTTCCTTATTGATCTCCGTGGTTTGTATTTGGTTTCCAAAGAAGAGGGTAGCAGAGTGGAGGAAGATAGATCTCCTCTGAAGATCAGCAGAGACCAACCAGACTTGTGGGAAGGAGGAAGAAGCCGGAAGGCCTAGTGGATGCAGATACTTTATTTGATTCTGGAGCTACACATTCCTTTGTGTCACATGTTTTTGCTTCCAAAATGAATAGGCCATCCTCTACACTAGATCAACCAATTTCAGTATCAACTCCCACTAGAGGACACTTGAACACTTGCACAATATTTTATGAATGTCCACTTAGCATCGGGGAAGCTAATATGCCGGTTGATTTGATCATGTTACCCATGAATGATTTTGACATCATCTTGGGAATGGATTGGCTAGCCAAGTATAGGGCAGTATTGGACTGTTTTAACAAACTGGTCCGCTTTAATTTGGAAGGGTTCGAAGACGTGTGTGTATCAGGAAGGAGAAGGTCAATACACACGGCAGTCATCTCAGCAGTTAAGGCTTGTGAATTATTGAGGAGTGGATGTGATGGGTATCTTGCCTTTGTTACAGGAGAGAAGCAGAAACCGGAACTGGAAGAAATTCCCGTAATCCGTGAATTCCCTGATGTGTTTCAGGAAGACCTGCCCGGTTTGCCACCAATTCGAGAAGTGGACTTTGCCATAGAACTGGTACCGGGGACCGCGCCAATTTCCAAAGCTCCATATCGTATGGCACCTACCGAGTTGAAAGAACTCAAAGAACAATTGCAAGAATTACTGGAAAAGGGGTTCATTAGACCCAGTGTCTCTCCATGGGGTGCACCAGTTTTGTTTGTTAAGAAAAAGGACGGGTCCTTACGAATGTGTATCGACTATCGTCAGTTGAATCAGGTTACCATCAAGAATAAGTACCCACTTCCGCGTATTGATGAACTGTTTGATCAACTGCAGGGTGCGACATACTTCTCGAAGATCTATCTCCGGTCGGGATATCATCAGCTAAGGGTAAAGGAAGGAGATATACCTAAAACAGCTTTTCGACCTAGGTATGGACATTATGAGTTTTTGGTAATGCATTTTGGGCTAACCAATGCGCCAGCGGTGTTCATGGCGCTAATGGACCAGATTTTTAAACCATATCTAGACCAATTTGTTGTGGTATTCATAGATGATATACTCATCTACTCTAAGTCAAAGGAAGTTCATGGGGATCATTTGCGCATTTCTCTTAATCTGCTGAGAGAAAACCAGTTTTATGCTAAGCTGAGTAAGTGTGACTTCTGGCTAGAACAAGTGAGCTTTTTAGGCCATGTCATCTCAGGTGAAGGGTTGTCCGTAGATTCCAGCAAGATCGAAGCTGTCACCAATTGGAAGAGACAAGCGACTGTATCTGAAATCCATAGTTTCCTTGGGCTGGCAGGTTACTACAGAAGATTTGTGCAAGGTTTTTCTTCTATAGCAGGTCCTTTGACCCGACTTACTCGGAAGGACGTGCCATTCATTTGGGATGATAGGTGTGAAGCAAGTTTCCAAATGCTAAAAGATAAATTAACTACATCTCCAGTTTTAGCCCTCCCCTCTGGCAGCGGAGGTTTTGTGATATTCTGTGATGCCTCACTGAATGGTCTAGGATGCGTGCTCATGCAGCATGGCAGGGTAATTGCCTTCGCATCAAGACAGTTGAAATCACATGAACAGAATTATGCCACTCATGATCTGGAACTGGCTGCTGTGGTCTTTGCAGTCAAGATCTGGCGACACTATTTGTATGGAGAAAAATTTGAAGTCTATACCGATCATAAAAGTTTGAAATATGTGTTCTCTCAAAAAGATTTGAATCTACGACAAAGAAGATGGATGGAATTCCTGAAAGATTATGACTTCTCCATCTTTTACCATCCAGGTAAAGCAAATGTAGTGGCTGATGCTCTAAGCAGGAAATCTACACAGATGACTTCGTTATCAGCTGAGAAGACATCAATGGGAGAAGTCGGAGATCTGAATGTAAACCTCTGGTCGACCAGCCATAAAGTATTACTGGGGAGCTTCAGCGTACAGCCTGAGTTGATCCAAAGGGTCAAAGATTGCCAGAAAGATGACCCAGCATTAGTAGAGATATTCAATAAAAAGGATAACAAGCCTGAGTTTTCCATCATCAATGGTACACTATACTTCCGGAATTGGCTTTGTGTCCCAAACGTGCCGGCAATTAAGGATGAAATTATGAAGGAGGCACATTGCACACGTTACACAATCCATCCGGGGAGCACCAAGACGTACCAAAATTTGAAGATAAGATTTTGGTTATGAAGAATGACGCGGCTGAGTTTGTGGGTAGGTGTTTCACCTGTCAGCAAGTAAAGGCTGATCACAGGAAGCCTGGAGGGTTACTCCAACCATTACCGATACCCGAATGGAAATGGGATCATATTTCAATGGACTTTGTGTCAGGTTTTCCAAGGACTGTTCGGAACAATGAAGTTATTTGGGTGATCGTCGATCGGTTTACAAAGTCGGCGCATTTCCTCCCCATTAAAAACAAAACTACTATGGAGTACTTGGCACAGAGATATGTAAAGGAAATTGTGAGGTTGCACGGCGTACCTGCATCAATATTTTCTGACCGAGATACGAGATTTGTATCAAATTTTTGGAAGAAGCTTCAAGCAGCAATGGGTACAAGGTTGCGATTCAGTACGGCGTATCATCCACAGACCGATGGACAAACAGGAAGGACGAATCAGACCCTTGAAGATATGCTAAGGGCTTGTGCTCTGGACTTCAAAGATAGCTGGGATGAACAGTTATCACTTATTGAGTTTGCTTATAATAACAGTTATCATTCAAGTATCAAAATGGCACCGTTCGAAGCACTCTATGGTCGAAACTGTCAATCCCCGATTTGCTGGGAAGAAGTTGTTGATGGGAGAATACTTGGTCCTGACTGGGTTCAAGCTTCCACCGTCAATATCAAGAAAATCAGAGACAGATGAGAGCAGCTCAAAGTAGGCAGAAAAGTTACGCAGACAACCGGCGGAGGGAACTGGAATTTGCTGTGGGTGATTATGTCTTTCTTAAAGTTTCTCCAACTAAGGGCGTCATGCGGTTTGGCAAGAAGGGAAAATTGAGCCCTCGGTACGTTGGACCATTTGAAATCATTGGGCGTGTTAGCGATGGTAACGCTTATGCCCTTGGTCTACCACCCCAATTAGCTGGAGTACACAATGTATTTCATGTGTCCATGCTCAAGAAATATCAGCCCAATCCTTCTCATGTGATAAACTATGATTCGATACAGTTGCAATCAGATTTATCCTATGAAGAGCGGTCGGTGAAGATCCTTGAAACTAAGGAGAGAACTATGCGAAACAGGACAGTGGAACTAGTCAAAGTTCTGTGGGAACATCATAACCAGCTTAAATCTACTTGGTGTTAAGATGGCCCAAGGCCCATGAACATATCCTGTCCAGAATATCACATCTCACGTGGATATTGATTGGGTCAACTTGTAACAGCTGTACTGATTCTCTTAATTAGATTTTCTCTTGCAATTAGTTAGTTTCCTAAAGTTAGAATAGCAAATTGATTTGATTAGCTAGTTTCCTAACTTAGCAGCCTTGATTAAGGCTTGTAATACTATATATATTGAAGGTTGATCTCCAAAGGAGACACACAAATTAATACATTCTGAAGAGTGTTTGAAATCTCCTTTCTGTGATCGTGAGTTTGTCATGGTATCAGAGCACATATTCAAGAACACCTAGTTTCTTCTCCTCCAGAGCCTCAAAGCAGTAGGATAGAGAGTTTATATCTCTTCCTCGTGCAGAATAACAGATCCAGGCATCTGTTCAAGTATTCCAGCGTCATTCACAATCTGCGACAGTTGGTATCACATTGGTGGCCCACCCCTGATCATCAGTTCATCTTCCAAAAACCATACAGTCATGGTCGCCTGGTACTCCTAGGATTATTGACAATTTTTTCAGGATTTTTTAGCATCTCCAGGTTGGTCGTTTACTCATTCTCAAGTGTTTTTTAGAAAATTACATTGTGTTCATCAAGACCGTCTGGTATCGTGGATTTTCAGCAGAATCAAGTCAAACCTGTTTCAATAGAAGCCAAAATAGAAGGCTTTCCCAGATCAATCTTCTGATCTAAGGCCAGATCCATCTGTGGGGCCCACGTAGTGGATTTACAGCCATATTTCAGGTCGTCTGGGGTGTTTTTTTGCACTGTTTTTGTGCTCTTTGTCATCTGGGGTGATTATTTTACACAGGAAGCTCATCTGTGTCTGGGTTAACAACAGAACAGTGTTTCTCTTATCTGTTAGATCAATTTTTTATTCAATCTTGATTTAAGATGGACAAATCTGAGGTTACCTTGATTAAATTCACTGGAAAAAATTATCCTGCATGGTCTTTTCAATTTCAAATCTACTTAGAAGCCAAGGAATTGTGGGGATTTATTTCTGGCACCGATCCTAAACCTACTGAGGATGAGAAAAAGATTTCTTCTTGGCATACCAAAGATGCCAAAATCAAAACCTGGATTCTAGGCTCTGTCGAACCTCATCTGATAATGAACCTCAAACCCTACCCCACTTCTAAAGACATGTGGGAGTATTTGCAGCAAGTGTACCATCAAGATAACTCTGCGCGTCAATTTCACCTTGAATGTGCAATTGCTGAATATGCACAAGGAACCTTGTCGATTCAAGACTACTATTCGGGATTCCGGACCCTATGGTCGGAATACGATAGTATTAAGTATGCAGGTGTGGCTGCCAACGTTTTGATTGTCATTCGTGATCTTCAGGCATCTAGTCAGCGGGATCAATTTTTGATGAAATTACGGAATGAATATGAAAGTGTCCGCTCTGCCCTGATGAATCGGACACCTCTACCTTCCTTGGCTGTCTGCTTGAATGAACTCTTACGCGAGGAACAGCGCATGGCCACCTCAGCTCATATAGCTCAACCAAAGACTGAGACCTATTCAGTCGCGTTCTCAGCTAATCAAGCTTCTCAACCTCCGCTACGAGACTTGAGCAAAACCCAATGCTACAGTTGTCAGAAATTTGGGCATCTTGCATCTCAATGCAAACAGAAAGTCTGCAGTTACTGTAAAAAGTCGGGACATATCATCTCTGAATGTCGCCGCCGTCCACCTCGTCCGTCGGCACAGTATCAGACCCCACAGTCTCAAACTCCGCATGCTTATATGGCTTCCTCGGTTATGCCTGTTCCTACATCAGCACCTCCACAGCCTGGGCCCTCATCATCTCTCACTCCTGAATTGGTTCAACAAATGATTATCAATGCCCTCTCTGCCTTTGGTCTCTCAGGTAAGTCCCCTTCATCTTCTACTTGGTTCCTTGATTCTGGGGCGTCAAATCATATGACGTATTCCCACACCCCTCTCTCCAATATGACCAGTTACAATGGCCATCTTCAAATCCAAACTGCTGACGGCGGACATGTTCCTATTACTGCTATCGGAGATATCCCTGGTCCCCTCCCATTGAGAAATGTTTACCTTTGTCCTAATTTAACTTCCAATCTATTGTCCGTCGGGCAACTTGTTGAAAATAATTGTAATATCTCATTTTCTTCTTCTGGTTGTGTTGTGCAGGACCAGACGTCCGGGAAGGAGATCGCGAGGGGACCTAAGTGTGGACGCTTATTTCCGTTGGATTTTTCTAAATTTTCTAGGAATCAATTCGACAATAATGTGTTTTGTTTTTCTCTTAGAGATAATTGCCGGTTGTGGCATAATAGACTCGGACATCCTAATTCCAAGGCTTTGTCCCTTATGTTAAATTCTGGTTTATTAAATAAATCTATTGGTCTATCTTCTTGTATGCCTTTTGATTGTGCTACTTGTAAAATGGGAAAGAGTAAAATTCTTCCGTTTCCTCATTCCACTTCACACACCTCTCAGTGTTTTGATTTAGTTCATAGTGATGTATGGGGAATTGCTCCAGCTCTTTCCCACGCTCATTACAAATACTTTGTGACTTTTATTGATGATTTCAGTCGGTTCACATGGGTCTACTTTCTGCATTCAAAATCTGATGTTTTTAATGTTTTTAAAATATTTTTAGCTTATGTTGAGAATCAATTTTCCACCTGCATTAAAATCTTGCGATCTGATTCAGGCGGAGAATATGTTTCCTCAGATTTTCAACGTTTTTTGCAAAACAAAGGTATTATTTCTCAAAGATCTTGTCCTTATACTCCCCAGCAGAATGGAATCGTTGAAAGGAAAAATAGACATCTCCTTGATGTCACGCGTTCCCTTCTTCTTGAATCATCGGTTCCTACCCGTTTTTGGGTTGAGGCACTGGCTACGGCAGCTTATCTTATCAATCGTATGCCATCAACCTCCATTGAGAATCAAAGCCCATATTACCGATTGTACAAGACCTCTCCATCCTATGATGATCTTCATGTTTTTGGCTCCATTTGTTTCGTGCACTTGCCTCCTTCTGAGAGGACTAAACTAACGGCACAATCAGCTCAGTGTGTGTTTTTAGGTTATGCACCCTTCCAGAAGGGGTTTCTTTGTTATGATCCTCACATTCGTCGTTTCCGTACCTCTAGGAATGTCGTTTTCTTTGAACAACAGTATTTTTTTCAAAAACACATTGATCCTCCTGACTCCTCTTCGGTGTCTTTACCTGGTTTTTCTGACAATCCCTCAGTTGTTCGTTTTAATCCTAACTTTGTGTATCACAGACGGAACAGAGAAGCGCCTCCCAGGGATCCCCCTCCTGATCTTCCTCCGGCATCCGGTCCACTTCAGGCACTTGGTCCATCTGGCCCTCCTCCGTTGCGTCGCTCCACTCGCATTTCGGTCCCACCCGACCGCTATGGGTTCTCCCATACTTCCTTAATGGCCACTTTGTCTTCTTCTTCCATTCCCCACTCCTATTCTCAGGCTGTGCAGGATCCATGTTGGAACAAGGCTATGCAAGATGAATTGGCTGCGTTGGAGAAAAATCATACGTGGGACATTGTCCCCTCTCCTGTGGGTGTCAAACCTATTGGCTGCAAGTGGATTTTTTCTCTCAAGTTAAAATCAGATGGCACTCTAGATCGGTATAAGGCGCGCCTTGTTGCTCTCGGAAATCGGCAAGAATATGGCATTGATTATGATGAAACCTTTGCTCCCGTCGCCAAGATGACCACCGTACGCATCATCCTTGCTGTTGCTGCCTCTCAGTCCTGGCCTCTCTATCAAATGGATGTAAAAAAATGCGTTTCTTCATGGTGATCTCAAAGAAGATGTTTATATGCGTCTGCCTCCGGGGTCCTCCTCTGGGAAGGGTCTGGTTGCTAAGCTCCGTCGCTCCCTCTATGGTCTGAAGCAAGCTCCTCGTGCATGGTTTGAGAAATTTCAAGATGCCCTTCTCCATTTGGACTTTCATCCGAGCCAGTATGATCCTTCCATGTTCTTACATCATGCTCCATCCGGGATTACTGTGCTACTCGTATACGTGGATGACATTGTCATTACTGGTCCTAATGCACAAATGATACAGGCACTCCAAGCTTCTCTTCATCAGACATTTCAAATGAAGGATCTAGGCTCCTTACACTATTTCCTTGGTCTTGAAGTTCATCAGTCGCCTAAAGGTATAGTTCTCAATCAGCACAAATATACGGTTGATCTTATTGAATTGGCTGGGCTTACTTCTTCAGCTCCAGTCGATACGCCGATAGAACTGAATGTTAAACTCAGTAAAGAGGAGGGTGATCTTCTTCCAGATCCTACCGCATATCGCCAGTTAGTGGGTAGCTTGATCTACCTCACGATCACGCGTCCTGATATCTCATTTGCGGTCAATCTCATGAGTCAGTTCATGACTACTCCTCGTCATCTTCATCTGGCTGCTGTTCGTCGCATCATTCGGTACCTTATTCGCACACCATCTCGCGGGTTGTTTTTTCCATCAGAAAATCCTCTTTCTCTCAGAGCTTATTCAGATGCTGATTGGGCTGGTTGTCCGGATACTCGCAGATCAACCACAGGATGGTGCATGTTCTTGGGTGATAGTCTGATTTCCTGGAAATGCAAGAAACATGACAAAGTGTCCAAATCCTCTACCGAGGCTGAGTACCGAGCTATGTCTGCTGCCTGCTCCGAAATTCTTTGGCTCCGTGGTCTGCTCTCTGACATTGGATTTCCTGCAGCAGGCGCTACCCCCCTCTATGCAGATAATACAAGTGCAATTCGGATTACTGAAAATCCGATTTTTCATGAACGTACTAAACACATCAAGGTTGATTGTCACTTCATACGAGATGAGTTTAAACGTGATGTCATCAGTCTTCCGCATGTCTCCACTGAGCTTCAGATTGCTGATATCCTTACAAAAGGTCTTCCACGACCTCGCCATCAATTCTTGGTTGGCAAATTGATGCTCGTTGATTCTCCCGCATCAATTTGAGGGGGGGTGTTAAGATGGCCCAAGGCCCATGAACATATCCTGTCCAGAATATCACATCTCACGTGGATATTGATTGGGTCAACTTGTAACAGCTGTACTGATTCTCTTAATTAGATTTTCTCTTGCAATTAGTTAGTTTCCTAAAGTTAGAATAGCAAATTGATTTGATTAGCTAGTTTCCTAACTTAGCAGCCTTGATTAAGGCTTGTAATACTATATATATTGAAGGTTGATCTCCAAAGGAGACACACAAATTAATACATTCTGAAGAGTGTTTGAAATCTCCTTTCTGTGATCGTGAGTTTGTCACTTGGGAGGCAGCCGATGAGTTCAGGAAGAAGTACCCCCACCTTTTTCTACCAGGTATGTGCTCAATTTGGAGGACCAAATTTCCTAAGGGGGGGAGTATGTAATACCTGGGCCAGATCAGGCTCAGATTTGTCTAGCCCATAAGTTAACGGGTTGGGTTGGGATGTCTTAACCTGTTTCTAACCCATTAGGGCCCAATTGTGCTGTTAGAATTGTTAGAACTATATTCCTGAAGGAGGGGAATATCTATCTCAGAACTTGGGGGGGGGGGGGGGGGGGTGGTTCCAATGAATGAAATTTGGGGTTATCCCCAGATGGCCTTTTCTTCTCTCTTATTAGTTTCCTTATTGATCTCCGTGGTTTGTATTTGGTTTCCAAAGAAGAGCGTAGCAGAGTGGACGAAGATAGATCTCCTCTAAAGATCAACAGAGACCAACCAGACTTGTGGGAAGGAGGAAGAAGCCGGAAGGCCTAGTGGATGCAGCACTCGAGATCCCACATCAACCGTGCCACGATCTGCTACACTAGGAGGTGAGTGATCTTTCCAAATACATAGATGTAGATCCTTGGGTTATACTGTGTTCATGTGGTTCCTGAATATAACACAGAAAGGGGGAAACAAGGATCAAAACTTGATTACCGACAAATCTTGGAAATTTCTTGGGGTTAGACCAAGATTTGAAATCCCCAATTTAATCAGTAATAGATTATGGGTGTCTATTTAATACTGGATGTGAGGTGTAATTGTATACAGGTGTTGATTTGATCAGGAAGGAGAAAATGGATGAGAAACTCAAGCCAGAGGCTTGGTTTCCAACCCCATCGACAGATACAATCTGTCGATGTGGGTACTGTGATCAGGGGGCCCACCCATTCAAGCATCACACCCAGGGATCTAATAATAGACCCCTGGGCGACCACTGCCTAGATGGACTCATCTGGAGATGGATCCCATCTGGCCCCCAGTTGCTTCCACAGAATGGATCAACGTCCAGTCTGAGCTTTTTGAGGTCTGTAGGTAGAATTGATAGTGGGGCCATGGGGCCCACTATATCACCCATCTGACCCAGGGATCTGGTAGTGGACCCCTGGGCGACCCAGGTGTGGGTGGACCCATCCAGTGTGGGTCCCATCTGACCACACATCTTATCCCAAAGTCTCTGTAGCGTCACTTTTGGGGAATTTCTGGGTTTTTCATGGTTGGATTGTGAGGCCCACTGGCCCACCTGATCAAGGATCAGGACTGACCAAATTGAGGGTCTCTGGTGGGCGACCAAGGTGGGCCAGGTCCTAGGGGAGTTGAACCATTCAAGGGCCCACCATCTGATCAGCCCCTTTTCCCTGTTATATTAACTATATATGGCTGTCAAATTACTGCAACAAGTTCTGAGATTCTTGGAACCTTTGTAGTGTGATATGTAGAGAGGAGGAACTTATCCTGGGTGGAGCCCAGCCCTGGAAACAATGTATGAAGCAGAGAATTAATAGAAAATGAGGGAAACAGGGCCAAGCCAAGCATGATTCTACTTAAGAATGTTTAGGAGACACTAGACCCACCAGTTGATTGGATGGAAGATCAGGACCACTCAATTGGTTGATCCTTAGTGGGTGATCAGGATGGTCCTGGACCCTTGATGAGTGGACCAATAGGGGCCCACTAGGCAATGTTTCCTTAAGCCTGGGGCGTGAGATCCATTATAGCCAAGTGACAACAGTACCCTGGTGGCAGTCACTGGTAGTAGGTACTGATACTATTGTTTATATACATCAGATCCTTCTCAGCCATAGATTACACTAGCAGTTGGAAACAAACGGTTCATGCCAGGGATGTATTTTAGTGTGGGCTTGGATAACTATATATTTTAAGATTGTATATCCATATAAATATTTAATGTTACTGACATGCTATTGGTAATTCAGAATCATATGGTTGATCTTAGATTGAGTCTCCAAGTCATTGGGAAAACCTTAATAGAAATAATGATTCACATTTGGGTTGGGATCGGTACTGAGAACACGGAATGTATGATATGAGAATAGTACCACACAAGTGGGTACCTGAGGTTGAATCTAAGTGGGGGCATGTATAATTATAACCCCAATTATGTGGCACTAATCTTATATTAATATAATTGGTGTGTAATCCCTTGATGATGTTACTGAGTGCATAATAAATATACGCTAATTAATGAATCTCGCCTCTGAGAATGTTTGCTATGGATTTATATGAAACAGTGACACCTTATTGAAATAACAGAAAGGAGCCTTACTTCTGAGTTTTTTCAAATTGAACACTGAACCCCTGGCGGGTTAGGAGGAATAAGGTTGGACTGGGACTGAAATACCATTTGCGCAATTGACTCCATTACTGGGAGTTTCTGAATGTATTATATAAGAACTTCCTCCTTGGAAGGGACTGAAGTACTGTAACTCTGTGGTGAGAGTTACATTATAAGAACCCAGAATTTGGGAATCACAGAACCTATCAAAGTTACAGACTGACTATGTACCCTCATTAGTTAACCAAAAAGGACCATTTATGTAATCCATTATTATCTCGTGAATGCTTCCGCACTTTTGTCAATTCATTATTTCTTTTTTCAATGAACTGTGTATGTGGTAAAATTACTCACCAGACTTCTGATAAGTGGTTTGCCCCACTTCAGGTATGCATCGTTTGGGGGAGCTTGGCAATGGGGAAAATCAGCCATTGGACTTCAATATTCGTGGCTGATAAGAGAGCGTCATAATGGAACTGAAATAGATACTAGCATTACTTCTTTCAATAAATGTTGATTTTAGGATTTTTGGCTGGCAGACTTGTTGATGTCTCTTTTCTAATTAATTTGATCCCTCAAATAAATTATTACGTTGCTCAGTTCCTTGTCTTAATTTGATTTATGAAGTGATATGGATTCCTTATAGTAAGGCCCCGGATCCTGATGAGCTCCAGGATTCGGGGTGTTACAGAAAATAATGCAAAACTTAAAGGAACTTCCTTTCTTAGTCTATTAACTCCAATAAAAATTTCAGCTCAATCAAAATTACAAAAGAATTATGAAAATTCAGGCAGCGAATCTAATGCATAACCCAAAAATTCTAGATTGCTTATTTGTGTTCATTTTCTTTCCTCTCCTTCCTTATTTTCTCCATACATTTGCCCTAACACATGGAATCTAATCCTTTTCCTTCATCTCTATATTCTTAGATGGATTGACCATTGATGACCCAAAATAGCAAGTATAAGACCATCAGACGTCGTTGCTGGCGCTGTGATGAGTGGTAACCCACAATTTCCCACATTGGACGCGATCATTCGGTGTTATAACCGTTTTCCATGACTGGCGATCACAACCTTTTGTGGTTCTTAGGGTTAGTCAAGGATCCTTGGAATTGGTCTATACTTTCATGTATCGCTCTATTTAACAGAGTGTTTCCCCTCATATGGGTCCAAAGATCACATCCGACGACAACATATATAAAGCCTCCAGGTTGACCCACTTGAACAAAGAAAATGACAGTTTATCCAAATTAGACTCAATAGTTTTACAACCATAACTGAGAACTGGTGAGTTCGATCCACGTATTTGAAAAATATGAAAATAGTACGTCAACAACATGAAGCTTACTTACATCTAGTATCTCCTCCATAGTCATAGGTGATTGTTGCAAGGTGCGCAATCCAGAGCTCCCCACTTGAGGATGACAGCACGCCTGACGAAGCTTTAACAATGAGTGCAGCAGCTTCGCAGCTTCACAATGGGCAAGAAAAGGAACATGTGAAGCATCCGAACCTGAAAAGGGTCAGCAATCAGCATAGAAACATACAATTAAACATGCAAACTTGTTGCTTGATACTACAAAAGCAGCATGAAAATTATAATTACCAGACAGGATGTTTCTTTTGTTAATGTCATCTTTGATACTCCCAATAATTTCATGCGCGAATTTCGCACAACTTTCATGTTGCCGCTGGTAAAAGTGTGCCTCGATTGGTGAGAAGGTGAGCCAGGCAACATATTCCTCTTGTGGAGGCAGCTGCAATTCATCTGACACATGCATTTTCGACGAGCGCCACATGATTTTCTTAAAAAACTTCTGTGTAAAATCCATGGCACCCACATCATTTCTCTGTGATGATTAAGGAAAAAAGGATCAGTAAAATATAAGATCAGCTAAAAAGATAGTATAGATAGTATTAAAAAAAAAAAAAAAAGAATGAAAACAAAGTGGCCTTAACATACAGGATTATCGAGGAATCACCATAAGAAGTTGGATGCTCCAACACTCACCATATGAAGTTGGATACTCCAACATTCAGGCCTCAACTATCAACCGAACTACTCACACATTCTCAAGTTCTATGGATACTGAGAAACAATTACTGCAAGAGCAAGGGCAGCCCAATGCACGAGGCTCCCGCTGCTGCGGGGTCTGGGGAGGGTCAGCAGAGGCTTTTTCCGCATTTTGAACCCGTGATGCCCAAGTGCAATGCAGAAATATTGATGTGATGCAAAGTTAGAGGTTTCACCCTTTCCAAGTTCGAATTGATGTGAAACCCCTCCAAATCACCTCCAATCACCACCAAACTTCATCCACACATCAAATTCATAGTTTCCAACCAAATCCCATCCATAATTCCCATGATTGAAAGGGTTTCCATCATCGATCATTCAATCCGCACAATAGAGTTCCAAATCCATGAAAAGAGCTTGAAAATGAGATGAGCCACTACAAAATCATCAAGATCTATGCAATTCAATTGAAGAAAAATAAAAGGAGAGCGATCATGCTATGAAATTCGCATATTTCGCTTGCCTTTGATCAATGGTAGGGAAATTCAATCTAAAACCCATGATCCAAGCCCTCCAAGCCAAGAATACCCAAAAATCTCTACAAAACACCACAATCTACTGCTCCTACACCCAAATCCAAGGGGAAAGACATGAATTAGGACTGAATTCACAAGAAGAAACCCTACGAAGTGTTAAGAGTCAGAGTAAAGGACTTAATTATAATTTGCATCAAGCCTAAGGGTTTTATGTAAATACTAGAAGCTTGAGGGGCTTTTTTGTAATTCTCAAAAGTAGTGAAATAAAAATAAAGCAAGGGTCAACTAACCTAATAGGTTATTTGACCGTTCTGGGCTTTCTTCTATGTCTTCTTCGTTCTTCTTTTCCAATTTCTTTGTCATCGGGATTTCTTGGACACTTCTTGTTAAAACCCTAGATCTAAGAGGATATAGGGTTACAACTTGGTATCATAGACCTTCTGCTGGTAGAAGACTGTTGTACCAAGAAATCCAAAGGCGCAGATTCTCGAAAGGTTGGAGGGACTTGAACCCTAGCCGAACCTGTGTGTAGGTTCCGCTGGGAGTCTACATGAACCAGTTCATTTGAAACTTCTTGAAGCTTAGCCCTGATGTGTTCAGACGACTTCTGGTGGCGTGTTTCATGTAATTGCAGCCTTGTGTAAGGCTTTGGTGATGACAGATTTGAAGTTTTGTGAGTTCTGGCGACTTCTGGTAGTGTATTTCATGTATCGACAGCCTTGTGTAAGGCTTTGGTGATGACAGAACGGAAGTTCTGTGATTTCTGGTGGTATTTTTGGTGTTTTTTCATGTGTGCACAGATCCAGTTCATGTATTCAGTTGTCCTTTGATGATGCTTGCATAGTCAGGTAGTCGTTGATGACACTTGTGTAGTCAGGAAGTCTGGTTCGAGTATTCTGTAGTGGATTTCCTGGTTCTTGGTTCGTTGGTGAAGAAAAGAGAAGTTGGCCTAGTTTTGTGATTGATGGGTATCAGATAGTGACTGTGTAAGTCACTGTTATATCAAATCTTCTTCAGATCTGCTACAGGAAAAACGGTTTGAGATTTATATTCTTCTTCCTTTGTCTGGCCTTCTAGCATTAAATCTGCAACTAGCACAATAACCCGTGCTTAGCACAGGTATGGCCAACATTACAATTTAAATATCCATGCATTAAACAATATCCATAAATTTTTTAAAAGAAAGCAAATGAAAAAAAAAAGGATTATGGGAGTATTTGTTTATGTAATCAAAGAATTGATTGCATAGGAAGGAAAGATGAGAATTGGAGTAGAAAGGAAATGATAGAGTTTGGGTAGAAAGGGAGTTATTGCATAAATAGAAGAGTGGGGAGTGGGGGTGGTTTTTGGTAAAAAGATAAGGCAGTTAGTTTGTATGTGATAAGTGGGGAGAAAACTGAAAAGATTTGAAAAAAAAAAAAAAAAAAGAATAACTGAATGTCAAAATCATAAGCAACGGTCAAAATTGGATCCAAAACCTTCCATCTTAATATATTATAATTGAGTTCTCCAAGTTGTCAATGGGTTCGAAAAGTGATAATCCTATTACACCTACTCCACAAATTTCTAACATTTCAAATCTGAATGTTTGAATAACTCCTGATCTCTTCAATGGCACAAACTATAAAGATTGGGCTTACTCAGCCAGAATGGCCATTGGAAGATCAAGGAGACTTGGCTACATCGATAGGAGCATTAAAGAGCCCAATAAGGATGATTCAAAATATTCAGACTGAGTTTCAGAGAATATGTTGGTGAGGAAATGGATTCTGAACTCAATGGAAGGAGGAATTGCAAAAAGTTATAGATATCTAAATACTGCAAAGGAGCTTTGGGATTCCATCGAGTCTGCTTATTCTCAAAAACGGAATAGTGCTAGGGTTCTAGAATTAAAAAAGGAAATTGTTGCATTCTGTAATATCCCCAAATTTTAGAATAAAATAGATTAAAGGGTCTGGACATTTTTTAATTTTGGGGTTTGTAAATTTAATTTTGTTGCATGTTTGGTCTCAAGTCATTCGCGGGGACCAAGGATTTAATTCTTTGAGAGTTAAATTAAATGTGGAGAATTTGGGGCCTGCAATTTGTATTAAGGGAATGATTAATGGGCTTATGTTTAAGTATTGAGACCCATGACTAACATTAAATGATGGAGATTAACAAACTTGTAGGGACCCACGTTTTGTAACCAAGAGGAGGGAGAAATACTTTCGCACAAATCTCGAGGTGTTTTTTTTTTTTTTTTTTGCACACAAGACCCGAGGCATCCTTGTGATATGCGCAGGAAACCAAGTCTCTTTCCCATTCACAACCCTAAGGCCTTCTTTCTCTCTTCTTTTCAATCCTTGCACTTGTTGGTAAAGTAAAGCCCCACATCCCACATTGCCTAAGTAATGCATTTGGCAAGGCTTCATATATACCCGTTTGGGCCTTCCACCTATGAGCTTAAGCTTTTGGGTTGGTACAAGGTATCTTTCATGCTATCAGAGCGGGCTCCAGTCCCGTCGTTGTTGTGTAGCCCACGTGGCAGGCCTGTCCATGAAATATGTTGGGCATGCACGTGAGGGGGAGTGTTGGTAAAGTAAAGCCCCACATCCCACATCGCCTAAGTAATGCCTTCGGCAAGGCTTCATATATACCCGTTTGGGCCTTCCACTTATGAGCTTAAGCTTTTGGGTTGGTGCAAGGTATCTTACAGCTTTTGGGTTGGTGCAAGGTATCTCATCTTGATGATCTAGAAGAGAAACTAGAGGAGATCGAAGGGAGAAACAAGGAATAAGGAGAAGATCCACTTCTGGATGACCTATAGTGTTTTGCAAGTCTACCAAGCGACGATTGCGTACACAACGTGAGTAAACATGCACAAGGATGCACCCATTACCAACAATGTTATCTTTGGATTTATGGTTATGAGCCCATGAATGGCAATCCTATTGGCTGACCCCAAAACGGGGATTTATGCCTTGTCCAAACTCCACTAAAGGAGTTTTAGTTGTGAATAATAATGGAGTAATTTATTGCACACCTACTGTTTGATGAAATAATCATGTAGGATGCACACCTACTATTCGATGAAATATCATTATTGAGTAATTTTCTGCGCACACTTACTGTTTACTGAAAACACTCTTTGAATTACATATATATTTTTAATGGCTTATAGAAGGGTATCGATAGTCTTGGTATCTTGGTTCTCACCTGAAATCATTAATGGGATCAATAGGGGTCTAACCCAACCATATGATTAGTATTAATGGTTAATGGCTGAACTCAAGATGAGTTCTACAATTGCTGAATTCATTTTTAGTTTCCCTCTTGGGTCAAATTCATGAAAGGACGGTCTGCCAGGCCATTGTTTGATAATGCTTGATTGTTGTTTTCAGATTGGCAGTCCATTTTGAGATTTATGATAAACATGCGAATGGAGGCTATGTGTGTCATAATGGCTAATGGCATCTCATTGGAGCACAAACTATTTTCTATATATTCCCATGTTACATTTGAACCAAAGAACTAAGTACATCTAGAAGGGAAGGGTTATGTGGTTGCGCCTCTCATAATGAATACCAATTTTGAAACTGATGGAGGCAATGTAAATCAAGGGCAATTGTGGGCAGATGCCATAACCAAACCCCTTTTGGATGATGAGATCAGTACAAAGATTAAACCATATTTCAAAATGAGAAGTGATTATGTTAAGTGAATGTGATGATAGCTAGGTGACTCAACAAGGAACCATGTGACACCTTAACTGCTTAGCACCATATAGGAATATACTCCTATCCAAAGGCCACAAGAGCATAATGATGTTCAAGGACCGTCGTGGTCAAAGATGACGTTTAAGGACCTCCTTGCTCAAAGATGATGTTTAAGGACCTTTATGGTCAAAGATGATGCTTAAGGACCTCCTTGGTCAAAGATGAGCCTTAAGGACCTCCACGGTCAAAGATAACACTTAAGGACCTCCTGGGTCAAAGATGATATCTAAGGACCTTGTGGTTGAAGATGATGTTAAGGACCTTCGGGGTCAATGATGATGCTTAAGGACCCTGTGTGGTCAATGAAGTTTAAAGGAATCACATGGTCAAATGATGAATAATGGACCCTTGCTGGTCAATAATATAAGTGATGAATGATGGCATCCTTGAGATGCAAATGTTATGGGTCAGTGTCACTAAGCGGTTAAGGGATTGTCTTATATCATGTCATGACCAGCCTATCACTAATAAGGAAAATGACTTTACTAATTTCAGCTGATACTATTTAAATGGGACATTTACCAAAAAAAAATCTAACTAAAAATGGACACCACAACTGAGGACCCCAAATTTTTATAATAACAAAGGAGGACCTCCCACCAAAATTCTCTTTTTTTCTTTCAGTTTTGCCCATCATTCGCTGATGTCAACAAAACTCATAATCTCAAAATCGATATAAAAAAAAAAGAAGGAGAAGAGACGAAGAAAACTCGAGGAGATCGTCTCTATCCTTCCATCCAATACACCTATTGCAACCTGGAACTCATTAGAATAAACATTTTTTCCTTCATCTTTTTTTGTAGATTCCTTCTATTAGATTCTTTTTTAGAAATTCGTCATCACTCATTTTTTTCTTGCATAATTGATGTATGAACCTCTCTCCCTCTGTTAGTTTTTTTAATCTGAGTTTTTTTTTTTAATTAAGAAAAGGTGAAAAGGGGATTGGGTTGATTGTTTAAGAGGGAAAAAGGAGGTGGTGTCCTTGAAATGATGGGAAGTGAAGGTGTATTGCCTTCCATGTGTTTGTTAGAATGCATAAGTGATATTTTCTTGAACTTCTTTATGTAGAGGGTGTCCTTTATTCATTGATGTCTGTAGTTAAAGTGTGTTGCCTTCCATGTGCTTCTTGGAATGCCTAAGTGATATTTTCTTGAATATTTTTCTATAGAGTGCCCATTTTCCATTGATGTTTAGAGTTGAAGTGGGGGAAGATGAATTGAGTTTTCTTCGGAAGTTAATCATCATTCATCAGCCTCGTGATAGATAAAATGGAAGTGAAGACTTTATAGAGCATTGACAAGGCAATGGTAGATCTAAAGATGGCATGATAAACACTAATGGGAGCTACATTAGCATGACTAGTGTGACAAGTGGGTTATTTTATAACTTTGTATTGCTCATTTCGTGACCTTTTAATGGTCATTTTGTAAACTTAAACAATCGATTTGTACTCTCGAAATGGATAATTTGTAAATTTATAAAGATCATGTGATGTATTTGAGAATGGATGATTTGTGGTTTTGTATGTGATTGATTGAATAATAGCTTGACCTTACCCTGCAATTGAAGAGCTAGTAATAGAGGAAATGTCTTTGATAAGATGGAAAGTGAAGGTGAGAAGGAGGGAGGTAATGTCTTTGAGATGATGGAAAGTGAAGGTGTGTACACACCTTCCATGTGCTAGTTGAAATGCTTAAGTGATATTCTCTAAAACTTTTTTTCTATAGAGAGCCCCTTTTTTCATTGATTTTAAAGTTAAAGTGGGATAAGATGAATTGAGTCTTCTTTTGAAGTTGATCGTCGGCCTTATGATAGATAAAATCGGAGTGCAGAATTTGTAGATTCTTATCAAGGCAATGAAAGATCTAAAGATGATAAAATAAAAAATAAAAATAAAAAAAAGGAGGGAGGTAATATCTTTGGGATGATGGAATGTGATGGTGTGTTGCCTTCCATGTGCTTGTTGAAATGCTTACGTGATAGTTTCTTAAACTTTTTTCTGTAGAGAGTACCATTTTTCATTGACTTTTAAAGTTGTAGGGTAAAGATGAATTGAGTTTTTAATTGTATTTTGAATACTGAATGGGTTGTTCATGTGGAAACACTCTTTGATGGCTTAATTTTATTAATGTCTATGATTAAGTTTTAATGGTGTTGCTAATGTAACTCTCAAAAGTTTATAGGATAAACCATGTAAATGCAGAACATATCATTGTCGTTCTTAGTGTCATATTCTTGGTTGATCATTGATCTTGGATAATCTTGGTTGATGACTGCAAGTTCCATTTTAATGGTGCTGCTCAAGTAACTCTCAAAAGTTTACAGGATAAACCATATAAATGTAGAACATATCATCGTCTTTCATGGTGTCGTATTCTTGGTTGATCATTGATTTTGATTTTGAATAAAATTGGTTGAAGACTGCGAGTTCCCTTTTAATGGTGTTGCAAATGTAACTCTCAAAAGTTTACAGGTTATACCATGTAACTGCACAACACAGTGTAGAGTCTATTCCTTTTACAATGCATTGTGGAAAACACAGAATCTGTTGACGTCGACAAAAAATCTGTCGATATCAACATAAACTGTAATACCCCGAGCCCAGTATAAGGGCTAGATTATTTTCTAATATTTTATATTTAATTTTCTTGATTTTTGGGACCCACAGTTGAATGGAGGAATTCGAGTGGGACTTGTGTTGGTTATACCATAGACTCCTAGTAATTTTAGGAATAGGATTGGCATGTGAGAAGGAAATAATAAAATTAGGAAGAGGACTTTGGGAAGGATTCTAGCTTTAGCTTCTATATATATTGATCGACTGAAAGTTTTTGCAGGCTACCAAAATGGATTACTAGTTCTAATTTAACCAATCAATGCAGCGGAAATAACCAATCAAACAATATAGAACTAGCTATCTACCAATCACACACCACAAGAAGGCAGACACAATATTTAGCGTGGAAACCCTATCAAGGGAGAAAAACCACGAACCAGAAATCAAGAGTTCACAAACAGTTACAAGATATACTCACAAGCTCCTTTACCTCAGTCTATACCTCAACCTAGGGACTGTAGTTGTTCTTGTAAAGAATCCACTAACATGACATCCACCGTGCCCCGTTCTCCTTGATCTCCTCGCACCTTGCCAGTCAAGATGAACTATCTTCTATAAGAAAACAGAAGCAACGATGACCTTCTAGAGCAGCCCTTCAGAACGATCTCTCAATGGCTCTAGGGAATAATCTCTCAATAAGATATCTTTGACTTAGATTAATGAGAGTGGTGGTGTTTCTAATCTTCAATATGCACACCCATTCTTTAGGATTGAGAGTAACAACCTATATATAGCCCCAAATTCGTGCCTTAGACTTAGTGCACAAGTAGGACTCAAATTGGGAAACATAGTCTCAAAAGGAAACACTTCCAATTCAGAAAAGGAGACTTTCCCGTTTCTGCGCACCTGTCCGATCGATCGAACAGTGCATCCGATCAATCGGACCACCCAAATAACTGGGGCGCAATTACTGTCCGATCGATGGGCCTGGGAGTGTTCGCCCGGTCTTCTCTTTTTTCTTCTCCTCAGCTCTTCCGTGACACAACCACAGTCCATTCTAAAATAAATTAGAAAATACAACTCAATGGACCCAGAGTTTTGTCCAACCCATGAATTAGCCAACATAAAAATACTAACATCGACCCAAGCCTCTCTCAAGCCATTCTCTCTCTTTTCCACTTTCTTTTCCATCAACCTAAAGCCTAGTTTAGTATTAGCCTGGAAGAAATTAGGAGGAAGAACCAGTTCTAGTCAACCATAACAGGTGAGTAGAAACACTGATCTAATTGTATGGTTCTGAATTTCTGACTTTACTCCTGTGTATAATTTTTATTCCTCTATTTTATGGTGAGTAGATTTTTGTATACATCATGTGTTATTTTCCTAGGTGAATTGATCAAAGTGAAACGAATTGTTTTCCTTATACTGCTGGAATCACTATAGTAACCAATTTCATGTTTTCATGATGGATTATATGTTTCTGAGTCACTGTTGACCAACCAAGTATGGTTTGATGACTGTAATAACCAAATTCTAGTGATAGACGGGATGTTAGGATTTCTAAAGATTAGATGATCCTTGGGTGATGGTTTCTTGTAAAAAGAATCAGAACCAAGTAATTTTTCAGTGCAGAAAGTGGATTTTTCAAGGTGCAGGTCGTCAAAAACAAATTTTGGTCAACAGAGTTATGGGAACCCATGGCCCACCTGATGATCAATCAGGTCCGTGGATCCCGAAGGGGACCCATGAGCGACCTCAGGAGTGGTGGACCTCTGTGGAGTCGGTCCCATCTGGCCCACCATCCAGTTGGTTGGAAAGAAGGGAGGCAGAAGTTTGTAGTTTTAGGCTATTTTGTCGACAGGCCTTAGTGGAATCTCTTGGCTGACCTGATCAAGGATTTGGTCTATTAATTGGGCAAGGTAGTGTTGGGCGACCATAGTGGTGGAGGACCCATGTGGAGTGGGCCCCACCTGGCCCATCATCCAGACGACTCAAGATTAGGAAGCATGAGACCAATTCGTGTGTATGTCGACTTCAGAGTTATGTTTTGTGTTTTGGGGCTGATTGATACTATTTTGCATATGAACACCTTAAGAATGCAGAAATCACACATCAGCCCTTTCCCTTCACTTCTTGATTTCTATAACTATTCTAGAGATTTAAATTAAGCCCCTGATAATAATAGTAATCACAACTGGTTATGGATGAGTTCCAAGATTCTGAAAAAAAGGGCCTGGTATTTATTTGTTTTCATAGCTGGGCCTGTCTTGATTAATTTGAGACCATTTCTTGGATTTCAGATTTTATGAACTTACAAATAAGGGCTGTTCAATTGTTGTTGCTATATTTATTGTTGGAGTTATTTTCTTTATTTCATAATTTGAGTAATTATGATTCGAAACATATGATGGATTATCATACATGTTATGTACCATTGTTATTTGGGATTTCATGATTTGTGTATGTATATTTTGTGATTACTTTGGTAATTGAATATTTCCCTCAAAACTGTAAAGGGTGAGTTATGTAATTGACCTGTCTCATCTCGTACACCAATTTTGATTCGGACTGGGGCAGATTAAATCTAGATAATTTGAGAAGGGGTTGATTATGGAATATGCCCATTACTAATGTGGAGGACATGCTAAATATCATATTTTTGATGAGACATATATTTGCTATTTGACTGGAAAACTGAGATCCGATGACTTTGTTTGTTTGGAGGAACCTTTTTGGACACCCCTAGACCACGAGCATGTAAGGCCGATTTTGTGAGGATTGTTGATGTTGGACCTTTTTGGGAAAGGTCAATTTTGTGGTTCCAGTTTACTGGTTTTGGACCTTGGTGGTCGGTTTTATTTTGGACCTTGGTAGTCGAAGGTTTTGGACCTTGGTGGTCGATTTTGTTTGAACAGAAAAGAATGATTTTGAGATGTGCAGGAATGAGTTTTGGGAATTCTATGTACATGTAATATCTTTATGGAACATGAACTTTGAGCTGGTGCTATTAGGTGGCTAGGAGGTTGTCGTTTGTTTGAACTCGTATTCAACCTTGGCTTGAATGAGACTTTGGATGTTATTTTAATTTGTTATGTAATACTATCTAAGTATATGTTTAAATGCACAAATAGATTAGAATATCTATTCACTCAGGTTGTACTGATATTTTGTGAATTTGCCCCAGTCCAGGTAACCAGAACTTAGCGACTTAGGAAAAACATGATGACTGAGAGATAGACTTTGGGATGCATGCTTGAGCGTCGAAGCCACGTAGATGAAGAAGATTTAGATTTAATAGATTGTTCAGATTATTTTAATTTATAGATATTGCAATTATTTTTATTGGACAATGTTACATTTGTTTATTAGATTTGGATTTTTAATACAAGTTGGTTTAAGCTGGTAAGTTCATAATCTTTATGTGATCTTCGATTTAACCTATGTGTGTGATGCTTACGAGTCTCGGCACGAAATTCGAAGTGCCCCGGATTCCGGGTCGTTACATAAACATATATCGACGTTGACATAAACGTTCAGTTAGGAGTTTAATTTGCACTCTGTACAAAACACAGGTCATTCCGTAAAACACAGAATTTGTCGACGTCGATAAAAAATTTGTCGACATCAACATAAACATATATCGACGTCGACATAAACGTCCAGTTAGGAATTTGATTTGTACTCTATACAGAACCCAAGTCATTCCGTAAAACACATTTTTTTGTCGACGTCGACAAAAAAGTGTCGACATCAACATAAACATATATGCAGAGAAGGAGTCTGGAAAAAACGAAAGGGGGTGAATTCTATCTTAGGGTTTTGTTGACGTCAACAAATTCAGGGGCAAAAAGGGAATGAAATAATGGGATTTGGGCGGGAGGGCCTTGGCTGATATAATAAAAGTTTGGGGACCTCAGCAATGGTTACTCTAATTAGTGGGATTTTTTTGGTAAATGTTCCAACTTAAATTGTTATTGTGCAAAATTGCATGCATAATTAGATTGTAATATTTTCTTACTCAATATTGACTGGTCCTTGGTTTGCCTCTATCAGGTAGCCAGAGTGGACCTCGATGATCAAGAGCTTGGTTTTGACATCCACAGCTTAGATGTGTCACAAAAATAGCTTTTAGAGGATTAGCTCTTCTTAATAATTGATAAAAAAAAAAAAAATTAAGTATGAACTTCTAGATGGCATTGTTTAGAATTTTATCACTTATGTTTAGGTTGAGTCATTAAATTGTTGGAAGTAGCTTTATTTCTGGGAAGTTGACATTTAATAAGAATACCCTGAACTTCTAGATGGCATTGTCGAGTTGACATTATTATTGATATGATCTGATTTATGTTGGAAGATGTGACACTTACTAGTCATGACTCCGAATTCGAGAGCTCAGGATTTGGGTCGTAACAAATTCAAACAAGGAAGTTCATCAGTTGGCGACTATTACTCTAAGTTCAAGGCCCTATGGAAAGAATTGGAGTTATACATGAGTCCAGAACTTTGTTGTGAAAAAAAAACAATGTTGTGCCAAGAAGGAAGAGAAGTTGATGGAAGACCAACATATATTTGAACTTTTGGGGGGTGTTAACCCAGAATTTCAAATTATTTGTTCACAAGTTACAAGCCAGGATCCTTTTCCTCCTATAGGCACAGTGTTTGCCTTGTTACAAGGAGAAGAAAGTGTTAGGATGGTTATGGATGTCAAACAAGACCTTCAGGTCAGCACTTGCAAATAGTAATGTGGGTAACACAGTGGCTAACACTGGGTATAGTGGTGGTAGAGGCTGTGGTCGTGGAGGTGAGCATGGTGAGTATGATGGTGGTAGAGGGCATGGTCGTGGAGGTACTAGTGTTGGCCGTTGTTATGGCGGACAACCCAATACTGATCGTGACAAACCTTATTGTACCCACTGGACGATATCGCCATACTCGAGAGACTTGTTGGGATTTGAACGGTAAGCCTCAAAATGTGTCTGCAACAGCAGCTGAAGTGGAACATTCTAATGAGACTATAGAGCAAGATACCAGTAGCCAGAATTGGAAGGACGAACTAGCAGTTCTTCGACAATGGCTGGCAGCATTAAAATGTGTGCCTCAAGATTCATCAGCCGGTATAACATCTTCCCATAATCCTTCAGCATCTTCTGCCTCCTCATCTACTTAGGTAATTGATTCAAGGGCCACAGATCATGTAACAGGCATATGTTTTGAGTTTTCATCATATACTGCTACAAATGGTAGGGTGAGAATTGCCAATTGTTCCTATGCTCAAGTAGCTGAGAAAGGGACTGTCCAAGCCTTACCTGACCTCTCTATCATTTGTTCTTCATGTTCCTCGATTCTCATTTCAGATAGTGCTCTAACAAAAAAATCTCAATTGTTGTGTAAGGTTTTATCCTTATTGTGTGTTTCAGGATCTGGGGATGGGGCAGAGGATTGGTGGTGGTAGTGAGAACAAGGTCTTTATACCCTCAATATGAAGAGGACAGAGTCTAAAGTTCTACATTCTGGAGCAGCTGATGAGAATAAAGTGTTGTTGTGGCACCATCCTCTAGGCTATGCGCCAATGCAATGTCTTAGGAATTTTTATTTCATACATATTCAAAAGAAAAGTGTTAGTGTTTTTAGATGTGATGCATGTCAGTTTTCCAAAAATAAAAGAATTGTGTATTCAATAAATCTTAATATACGGAGTACCAGTCCATTTGATTTAGTTCACTCTGATGTGTGGTATTCTCATGCGGTCTCTATTTATGGACATCGTTATTTTGTTACTTTTATTGATGATGCAACTCGGGTTACATGGGTGTATTTAATGAAGTCAATGAATGAAGTCTTCGATATTTTTAAAACATATCATAAAATGGTAGAAGTTGAGTTCGATAGAAGGATCAAAGCTTTCAGGCCCAACAATGGAGGCAAATATATCTCACAAGATTTTCATTTTTATCTCACTGCAAAAATGGGATTGAGTCACAAACCTCATGTGCCTATACTCCAGAACAGGAGCTCTCTTATTTAAGATGAATGTACCAAAGTATTTTTGGTCAGATGGTGTCTTGATTGCAGCATATTTAATAAACAAAATACCTTCAAGAATATTGGAAGAAAGAGTACAATAGAGGTACTATGTCCTAGTATTCCATTGTTCCAAGGTACTGTCCTAGTATTCAATTGTGCCAAGTCCCACCAAAGGTGTTTGGATGCACCTGCTTTGTGCATGTTCCAAAACACCAGCGAGATAAATTGGATCCCAAAGCAGTTAAGTGCATATTTCTGGAGTATCCTAGTAATCAAAAGGGCTACAAATGTTATGCTCCGGGGAAGAGAGGTCAAACCTCTGTCACAATGGATGTGATTTTCCATGAAGGCGTGTCGTTATACTCATCTGCAAGTGAGGAACTCATTTATAAGAGCAGAGAAGAGAATAATCTACCTCTTCTTGATTTAGTTACTCCTTCGGTATTTTCAGGATCAACAAATGAAGCAGGTACAAAGTTGCAAACTGTTGAAGATCAAGAGAAATTAGACAAGTTCAAAGATCCATTGAAAGTTTACTCCAGAGGAAGAAAGGAAGGAAGACCAGTGTTTTCCGCTCTACCACCATCGTTTGATATTCTAGATCCCGATCCTCCATCTTCCCCATCCGCTCCTTCTAATTTAGAGGTTGTTCCTCATCTAGGTACTTCTATATCTTCTTTAGACATTCCCATTGCCGTGAGAAAAGGGACAAGATCTTATATTACTCACCATCCCAAACAAAATTGTGTCATATCATAAACCATCACCTGTGTCTCATGCCCATGTCTCTAACCTGGCCACCAAATATATACCTAAACATGTGTCTGAGGCCTCATCACATCCCAAGTTGAAACATGCAATGGTAGAGGAAATGACTGCTTTAGTGAAAAATCATACATGGAAGATTACTACTCTTCCCGCAGGAAAACGTACTATTGGGTGAAAATAGGTTTACACCCTTAAATACAATCCAGATGGCACAATGAATAAGTGTAAGGCAAGGCTTGTTGCTAAGCGATTTACACAGTCATATGGAGTTGATTATTTTGAAACATTTGCTCCAATAGAAAAATTAAATTCCATCCGGATAATATTATCCGTAGCAGCAAACTTCAATTGGCCTCTATAGTCTATACCAATTGGCTGTAAAAAAATGCATTTCTGCACGGGGACTTGAAGGAAGAGGTCTATATGGATCCTCCAACAGGATTTGTTGCCAGAGAAGTCAAAGATAAAGTGTGTTTCCTTAAAACGTCTTTATATGGACTAAAGCAATCTCCCAGAGCCCAGTTTGAAAGATTCAGTAAAGTTTTGCTTAAATTTGGATTTATAAGGTGTCATGCAAATCACACTGTCTTTGTGAAAAAGCAAAACATGAAGGTAGTTATACTTGTTGTATATGTTGATGACATAGTGGTCACAGGAGATGATGGTGGTGGGATTTTCAGACTCAAAAAGGAGTTTGAAATCAAAGACCTTGGACTACTAAAATATTTTCTAGGCATTGAAGTGGCAAGGTCAAGAAGTGGAATTGTCATCTCACAAAGCAAATATATTCTTGATCTCCTTGAGGAAATAGGGAAACTTAGTGCTAAGCCAGCAGACACTCCAATAGAACAAAATCACAGTCTTCACTTGGCGAGTGGGGAACTACTTGAAGAGAAGAGGATGTCTCAAAGGTTGTTAGTGAAATTAAATTCTCATTATTACAAGGCCAGACATTTCCTATGCTGACAGCTTGGTAGGTCAATTTATGCATGCTCCCAAAACTGATCATTTGACAGCAATGCATAGGATTGTCAGATATTTAAGGGGATCACCAGGTCAAGGAATTCTATACAAGTCACATGGGCATGCCAAGGCTATGGCCTTTACAGATTCTGACGGGAGTGGATCATTGACTGATAGAAAGTCGACTACAAGATATTGTAAAATGGTTGGAGGAAATCTTGTTTCATGGAAAAGCAAAAAACAGGTTGTTACTACCAAGTCTAGTGCAGAAGCAGAGTACAGAACTGCAGCTCTTGGGTGTTGCGAGCTATTATGGCTAAGGATAATGTTGGAAGAGTTGGGATTCAAGCAAGGCGGCCCAATGATTTTATATTCTTATAGTATTTCAGCGATTAAACTGGCTAAAAATCATGTATACCATGAGAAAACAAAACAGGTGGAAGTGGACAGCCATTTTATCCGAGGAAAAATTGAAAAGGAGGATGTGTTGTTGGTACAGGTTCCTACTAAAGATCAGCTTGCAGACTTCCTCACTAAGGCCATCACTAAGGTAAGTTGCATTTTGTTTTGTCCAAGCTGGGTATAGTTGTAATATCCTGTATTATATGGGCCCATGAATAGTCTGGCCCAGGTAGTACTTGGGTTGTTTCCTTATTATGGTATTAGTAGAAGTACTATTATGGAAATTGGAAATATTGAAAGTGTCCCACGTTTTGGGAAATTAAAAGAATTAGCAACCCATAGGTCACGTGGTGAGGACGTTGGGGATGTCAATGGTAGAGATTAAGTAAAGTATACTGTCAATGATCTTTTAGCTCACAAATTTTTCTTCTGCAGAAGGAATAAGACGATGGAAAATGTTACTGGGAATGAGAATGCGAACAACAATGTTCGACCAAACAGTGGAACTATGGAGATGCCGGAGTACGCTCGGCAAATGTTTGAAACTTTATGAAGGCGTATGCTCAGGTTCAAGAGCAGATCTCCGCTATTCATCACCATCAAAGTGAGAATGGCGAGGGACAAAGTAACAACAGAGATGGTTCGGGTGAAGGTAGCATCAATGGGAGCAGGAATCGTGAAAGAGATACCTTATATAAAAGATTCAATGAATTTCGCCCCAAGAGCTTTGAAGAAACAACTAATCCTTGGGATGCAAATAAATGGGCTGAACACATGGAAGGCATCTTTGAAGTTATGGGATGTACAAAGCATCAAAAGGCCTTACTTGCAGCATTTAAATTAGAAGGTGATGCGAAGGAATGGTGGAAGGCAGCCAAGAGGTCATTCAATGGACAAGAAATAGAGATTACTTGGGCCTTCTTCAAATGGGAGTTTATCAAGAAGTTTATACCAGATCATATTAGGGCTCAGAAGAAGAGAGAGTTCGAAACTTTGGTGCAGGGAAATTTGACGGTAGCCAAGTACACTCTTAAGTTTACAGAGCTGTCACATTTTGCTGAAACACTAGTGGCTACAGAAGGAGAAAAGATGGAACGATTCATGAACGGTCTTAGACCAGACATCAAAAAGGACGTGAAGCTGCATGTACCAAAGATTTATGCCGAAGCTTTAAGAAAAGCTTTCATCTCAGAAGAAGCCATCGAAGAGATAAAGAGACAGACTCAAATGACGTCCACTGAAGGGAAAGCAGATAACCCTAACCACCAATTCCCTAATAAGAAACAAAAAACTGGAGCCAAGACGGTCTGCTATTATTACGGGGGATCGCACGAAAAAATCAATGTCGGAAAAGACCTAGAGTGTGCTTTGGGTGTGGAAAAGGAGGTCATAAGGTAAAAGATTGTCCAGAGGTCAAGGAGAGAAATCAGACCAAACGGAAAGGTGGATGTTACGGTTGTGGTCAGGAAGGGCACCAAGTCAAGGACTGCCCCAGTAAGCAGGGAAGGAATGAAATCCAGACACAAGGACAAGCACCTCCACAAAATCAACAGGGTCGAGAGCGTCCACAAAACCAGCGTTATTATCAGAATCAGACACATCAGCCCCGTGGAAATCAGCAGAACCCACCCCAAGGACAGCATTACAACCTTGGCCGGAATAACCAAGGAGGGAATCAGACGGGACAGCAGCAGAACGGAAGGCTCTTTGCCATGACTCACCATGATGCGGAAGCGGCCAACCATGTAGTCGAGGGTATGGTCTTAATTTCCAATTTTGAAGCTAGTACTTTATTTGATTCTGGTTCGACTCATTCTTTCATCTCGCATACTTTTGCTGCCAAGATAGAAAATTCCCCCTCAATTTTGACTAATGCATTAGTGGTGTCTACACCCACGGGTGATCAAATATGCACTAGAACCGTATTTTATGATTGCATGATAGCGATTGGGCAAGCCCTGATGCCGGCTGACCTGGTATTATTACGTATGAACGACTTTGATGTTATACTGGGCATGGACTGGCTTACTAGGTATCGGGCTATTTTAGACTGCTTTAACAAAGTAGTTCGGTTTAATCTTGAGGGACTTACTCATGTTAGTTTGGTGGGAAAAAGGAGACCTGTTCGGTCAATGGTTATCTCAGCCATCAAAGCTGGTGAGTTACTGAGGAACGGGTGCAAAGGCTTTTTAGCCTTCATTTCAAAGGATAAACCGAAACTAAGTATAGAAGATATCCCCGTTGTTAGAGAATTCCCTGACGTATTTCTGGATGACTTGCCTGGATTGCCCCCACTTCGGGAGGTCGATTTTACCATTGAAATAATGCCGGGTACAGCCCCGATTTCCAAGGCACCCTATCGAATGGCTCCAGCAGAATTGAAGGAACTCAAGGATCAATTGGAGGAACTATTCAACAAAGGACTCATCAGGCCTAGTGTGTCCCCATGGGGAGCACCGGTGTTGTTCGTAAAGAAGAAGGATGGAACCTTGAGAATGTGCATTGATTATAGGCAGTTAAATCTGGTGACCATTAAGAACAAGTACCCCCTACCCCACATTGATGAACTGTTTGATCAATTGCAAGGAGCGAAATACTTTTCCAAGATAGATCTAAGGTCCGGCTACCATCAGCTGAGAGTAAGGGAGGAAGACATTCCCGAGACGACGTTTCGGACGCGGTATGGTCATTACGAGTTTCTACTCATGCCTTTCGGATTGACCAATGCGCCAGCCGCCTTTATGGCGTTGATGAACCAAGTTTTTCAACCCTATCTGGATAAATTTGTGGTGGTATTTATTGATGATATCATCATCTACTCTAAAGAAAGGCAAGAACATGGCGAGCATTTGCGTACCTCCTTGCAGCTCTCGAAGGACAGCCAGCTTTATGCCAAGTTGAGTAAGTGTGATTTCTGGTTAGAGCAAGTCACCTTTTTGGGGCACATTATTTCCGGAGACGGATTATCTGTAGACCCTACAAAAATAGAAGCGGTTATGAATTGGAAGCGACCTTCAAATATTTCAGAAGTTCGGAGTTTCTTAGGCCTGGCGGGTTATTATCGAAGGTTCGTACAAGGATTTTCTACGATTGCGGGACCATTGACCAGACTGACAAGGAAGGATGTTCCGTTCACTTGGGACGAGAAATGTGAGGGTAGCTTCAGAACATTGAAAGGTAAACTGACATCGGCACCAATACTCGCCCTTCCGGCTGGGAGTGGAGGATTTGTTATCTACTGTGATGCGTCGTTGCAAGGGTTAGGGTTAGGGTGTGTTCTCATGCAGCGTGGAAAGGTGATTGCGTATGCTTCCAAACAGTTAAAGGTTCATGAACAAAATTATGCTACGCACGACTTGGAGTTGGCAGCTGTAGTTTTTGCATTGAAAATTTGGAGACACTACCTTTACGGTGAAGAATTTGAAGTTTATACAGATCACAAGAGCCTCAAATATGTATTTTCTCAAAACGAATTGAACTCGCGCCAACGAAGATGGATGGAATTCTTGAAAGATTATAATTTCTCTATAATTTATCATCCAGGAAAAGCGAATGTTATAGCCGACACCTTAAGTAGGAAATCAGCACAGATGGCTTGTCTTACTGCTGAGTGGCGACTACTTGAAGAGATCAAGGACTTGGATGCAAATTTATGGCCTATTGGTGAAAAAGTACTATTGGGAAGTTTCAAGGTTCAACCCGAATTAATTCAGAGAATTAAAGATCACCAACGAGATGACAAGGCATTGGTGGAAATCTTTGACAAACTAGATAATAAACCGGACTTCTCCGTTGATAATGGCGTGTTATACTTTCGAGGCAGACTTTGTGTCCCAAATATTAGGGAAATCAAAGATGAAATTTTGAAGGAAGCACATCACACAAGATATACCATCCATCCAGGGAACACCAAGATGTATCAGAACTTAAAAATCAGGTTTTGGTGGATCGGTATGAAAAATGATGTTACTGAGTTTGTTGGACGGTGTTTTACTTGTCAACAAGTGAAGGCTGATCATAGGAAGCCAGGGGGATTGCTGCAGCCGTTACCTATCCCAGAATGGAAATGGGAACATATCACTATGGATTTCATTTCATGATTTCCCAGGACCTTAAGGCAAAATGAAATAATTTGGGTAATTGTGGATCGATTGACCAAGTCAGCGCACTTCATACCGTTGAAAGGAAGAACTACCATGGAGCACCTGGCCAAAACATATGTTCGGGAGATTGTTAGGTTGCATGGCGTTCCTGCATCAATTGTATCAGACAGGGATACCAGATTTGTTTCACAGTTTTGGAAGAGCTTACAGAAGGCTATGGGTACGAAATTGAATTTTAGCACGGCATATCACCCTCAGACTGATGGACAGACGGAGCGGACCAATCAAACTCTAGAAGATATGCTTCGCGCTTGTGCTATAGATTTCAGTGACAGTTGGGATGAGCAGTTACCGCTGGCAGAGTTTGCTTATAACAATAGCTATCATTCGAGTATCCAGATGGCTCCTTTCGAGGCCCTGTATGGCAGAAGTTGCCGCTCTCCAATTTGTTGGGAAGAGGTGGGCGATAGGCGGATTTTAGGCCCTGAGTGGGTGCAAACCTCTACTGAGAATATTAAGAAAATCCGGGACAGATTGAAGACTGCTCAGAGTCGCCAAAAGAGTTATGCAGACAAACGCCGACGAGAATTAGAATTTTTGGTAGGTGCTTCGGTATTCCTAAAAGTTTCTCCGACGAAGGGAGTGATGCGATTCGGCAAGAAAGGAAAGCTAAGCCCGAGATACATTGGACCATTCAAAATTACAGGGCGGGTGAGCGATGGGAACGCTTACGAATTGGAACTACCACCGCAGTTAGCCGGAGTTCATAAGGTGTTTCATGTATCCATGTTGAAAAAGTATGAACCAGGCCCTTCTCATGTGTTAGATTTCGAACCAATGAACTTACAACCAGATTTATCCTATGAGGAGAGCCCTGTTGCAATCGTAGACACCAAGGAGAGGGTGTTGCGGAAACGAACAGTCCGACCAGTCAAAGTGCTCTGGACACATCAGGATTCAAATGAAGCTACATGGGAGATCGAGGACGAGGTCCGAAAAAAGTATCCGCATCTTTTCACCACAGGTATGTTTTAAATTTGGAGGACCAAATTTCCCAAGGAGGGGAGTATGTAATATCCTGTATTATATGGGCCCATGATGAGTCTGGCCCAGGTAGTACTTGGGTTGTTTCCTTATTATGGTATTAGTAGAAGTACTATTATGGAAATTGGAAATATTGAAAGTGTCCCCCCGTTTGGGGAATAGAGTTGTATGACAACTCTAATAGAGGAAATAAGGGCCTGTTTGGGGGCTTTACTTGTAGAGTTGAGTGGAGTGGAGGTTATTTTGAAGAAATAATAAAATATAAATGGATAATGATGGTATTTTGTTTTTAGTTGTTTTTAGTTGACTTTTTTATTGGAAAGTGGAGTTTTTTTGTCTTTTAGTGAGTAAATAAGGTTACTTTTTTTACTTTTTTGGAAAAAGTATGGTGGTAAATTTAATGTAAAGTACTTTTGGTGGGATTTTTTTCTTGAGAATGGGGCATCACCTTACTTGACTCTACAAGTAAGGTGCCCAAACATGCCCTAAAGGAAAGATTGGAATTAGGAAGTTTATGCAACTCTCCTAGTAGAACCCTGATGTTTATGTATTTTGTTAATTAGGAATGTCCCACGTGTATGGTGATTGGAAAAGGAAAAGAGTTGTGAAACAACTCTAATTGGAAGTAGGAGAAGACTGGGACTCAAATTCCTTTTAGTATATATGTTCAACCATCGACCATTAGGGTAGTATTCAATTTCTTCCTTGTTGTTTGGAGAGCAATTCTGAGAGAGAGTCTTGTGACTGTTAATCAGGAGAAGGAAGGGAAGGCTATTGATGTCCTATTCGCGTCCACAGATTGCAAAGGCGACGATCGTTTATCAAAGGTGAGTGGATCTTCCTAATTAATTAGTTAAATAAGTAAGATGGTTGATGTTGAATTGTGAATTGGATATTCTGTGTTAAGAAAGAACTAATGTTGAAGAAGTGATTGGATTATTCTGTATTAAGATGATCTGTTATGGTTAAGAAGTCCTATGTAATTGAATATGGGAATGATACAAGTAGAATATAATGCAAATCCATGAAATAGGCTTGAATATCTGTTGAAACAGAGACTATCGACATGGTGATATTAGACAATGGAGGGCTGTGGGACCCCATGGCCCATCTGATCTCAGATCAGGCCCAGAGATCTGGTAGGACACTACTGGTCGACCATGGAGATGCTGGCCCTACAAAGATTCAACTATGTCTAGGGCTCCATCCATTCAGTTGTAATGCTCCAGACGTGAATATGAGGAAGAGAGTGCTGAATGTCATCAGGGGCAGTGGGACCCATCAGTGGACCTGATCAAAAATCAGGACCCCACATCTGGAAGAGGATTGATGGGCGACCATAGTGGAGTGGAACATCTTGCATTAGGATTAGTGGGAGCCACTGATCAAGGAAATCAAATACAGTCAGGCATGACTGTGTACAGAAAAAGGGTAAATCACGTTTTTGATTTGTGGACCCCAGGACATGATCTGATGATGGATCAGATCCATTAGGGTGATAGTGTAGCAGTGGTCGACCATCACCTAATTGGCTGCTCATGGATTATGTAAGTGGGACCCACTGGATGTTACATGGGTGAGCCTTCAGGCGTGGACAACCCAATACGGGGCTCTGTTCATGGGTCTGAGACGGATATAGTTGGGTTTGGCCCAGGATTGGTGAGTGATGATCACATAAAGTTTATATATAGATAACTTAAATATAGATGATTAATTTAATGGTGATTAAAGTAACTGTGATCAATTTAGTTAATTATATGCATTATGAGTATTTACTGTACATTGTATTTTGTTCTATGGTGTGGACCAACCATACTCCAAGAATACCAATTATGAATTGGAGTGGGGCTAATAAACAGTGAACTTAGTAAGAGTTGGGTCCACACTATTGATATGTACATGAGGAAAATTGTTAACAAAATTGAGTTGTGGTTGTTATGAGATGGTGAGGTCCCAGACGTGGGATGTTGGACTTAGTGTCCGAGCCGTTATAGCGGCCGGTCCATAGGGGACGTGTCCGATGAGACAGGGTCATAGTGACCGGTATACATGTATACAATAGGCCTTTGAGGCGTGCTAAGGTGCATGGGCACGGATATATATATATATATATGGATGTATTTTTATGGCATTTAATATATTATTTCAAATATGTTAAATCATGTAATATTATGTTTTATGCTGCTTATGTAATTAGGAACATTCATTCACCAGGAATACTGATGTTGTGTTGCCCCTTTCAGGTAATCTTACTAAGGGTGGGATAAATCAGGATGGCGCTCAGCACGTAGATTTTGGCATGCGTGGCTGAAGGGAGAGAACGAGAAATATTTACAGGAGTGACAGAAGGATTAGCTTTTGTTTAGCAATTGATTTAATGTTTAGTACATTATTAAATTGAGTCAGAACATAGGGATTTGGATTATTCAGAGATTTTTGATATTGTTGACTTTATTTAAATTAATTGGAATTATAGTTGATTTATATGCCAAATCTCTTATGCGAATAATTTGATAAATGAATGGTAAACATTGCCAAGTTATCACGATCCGAATATCCAACAGGGCCCTGGAATTTGGGTCGTGACAATAGTAAATATATATGCACCAGCTTGAGAGGGGGTGTTAAGAGTCAAAGTAAAGGACTCATGTATAATTTATGTTGAGCCAGGGTGATCCAGATTAATTTCCATAAATTGACAAGGCTAAAGAAAACCAGTGATTGCATTCTTATGAGCAAACCTACAGGATACGGACACAATTGTAGGTGGGCCAAAGGATTAATTTGGCCTAAAAAAATACCCAAAATATATGAAAATCAGTTGCTATCCAGAGAATTCATTGCAGAAACAAATCATTCACATAGCTGTTTTTGGGCCTATAGTTTGGTGGGTCAAACTCACCCACTTCACTAAAGAAGGGCACCAGCAGGTTCACCCATGAGCCCACTTCAAGATTGTGGAGTTTGTTTCCATCAAAGGATGGGCCATGTGGGTCCCACAGCAATTCTACTGCAAGATATCAAAGACATCCAGATTATAGAAATCCTGCAGATTTCTCTTTATTTCTTTCTATTTTCATGCATGTTTGAGTAGAAAACTCTTGTTAAGAATTCTATTGATAGTAGGAAATTAATTTAGGAGCAGACTTTAGGGTTTTATGCAGGTTTTGGAGTGCTATTTAAACACTACAGGGTCATCACCAGTACAGATTTTCAATATCATCAATAAAGCATTGTTTTGGCTTTATTACCTCTCTCTTGTATAACGTGGAAGCTATGAGATTGACAAGCCTCATACAGGTCAGATTTTGGGTTTTTTCCGCATTGTTGCTTCACCATTAATTTCTGAATTTATGTTCTTTTACTGCATATTGGTGTAGTAGCTGGATTTTTTTTTTTTGTTTTTTTTTTGTTTTTGGCTACTTGGGCCCTAGACAGTCCGATTGTGTCAAATCAGGAATGTGTCAGTTGGTATCAGAGTGCAAATCGATACTACAATTTGTGTTATGAATCTGTCACCCAAACAATGGCTCCCCAAAGAGCTCGTGGCTGAAGGCCAGAGGTTCAGAGCGACGTGGGTCATGAACCAGATCCAAGGGATTGAGATTCAAAATTTAAGGCACCAAGTTGAACGGCTAATCCAACGCCCGGAACGTCTGGAGAGTCCGAATCATCACAAGGATTTTAATGATGAATTGGATGCCGAAGAATTTATCAGTCCGTTCCATAGTCGATCTCCGGTGAGAACACAATGGCATATGGAACGTTATGAAGACGAATTGGAGAAAGCATTATACGATGGTGATGAAGATCCCATTTATGATGATAAATCGCATGATGACAATGATGATGAGTTCTATGGCAACAGTGGTCAATCATTGACATCGGAGGAAGTCGATTGGTCTAAGCCTCCGGTATTTGATGATTGCTCAGATGATGTTCGTTTTGATGATATGAAGATCATTGATGTAAATCAACATAGTGACTTCATTGATCACCTAATCTTGATGAATGTGAAGACGCTGATATTGAGAAGATGCAGATCTTTTATGTGAATCCTGGTGACAGAAGCTTGGATGTACACTATAAGTCAATGGCTTACTACAATGGTCTTGAATCAAGCATTAACATGAAAAAGCACCTAGATCCTTCATTCAAAGATGATGGACACACTGAGATGCACTACTTTGAAGATCCATTTGTGGAAGCCTACGCAAGCAGATCTCACCCTCCACTCCTTCATGATTTCATTGTGCATTATTGGATCAAAACACATTGGGCAGATTGGCTGGAGATGACTCATGGATGGTGCAAGTATACCATCCAACGACAGTGATATCACACAAGACTTCTGGAACAGCAGTTGGTTGTTTTCTATAGTCAGGATGGCATCCGAATTCGAGGACAAATTCTTTTCAAGTGGGGGAGAATGATGCGGATTAATTTCCATAACTTGACAAGGATAAAGAAAACCAGTGATTGCATTCTTAAGATCGAACCTATAGAAGGCGGACACAATTGTAGGCGGGCCAAAGGATCAATTTGGCCTCAAACAATACCCAAATATTTATGAAAATCAGTTGCCAGGGGCTGTATAAATATAACAGTAAATATGAGGGGCTGTTTTGCAATATCCGGAGAATTCATTACAGAAACAAATCATTCATGTAGTTGTTTTTGGGCCTACAGTTTGGTGGGTCAAACTGACCCAATTCACTAAAGAAGGGCACCAGCAGGTTCGTGAAGTTGCAAATCAGATTGAAAGCTCAATTCCAACAATAGCCGTAATGAGTGTGCAGCGTCATGAAGACACTGATCAGGGTCTAAATATAAAATTGGAAATTCCCAAGTATAATGGCACCATGAAAGGCAAAGAGTTCTATGATTGGCTGAACACAGCTGAAAAGCTATTTGCGTACAAAGATTTGGACAATCACAAGAAAGTCAAGTTGGTGGCTATTAAACTTCATGGAAAAGCCGATACGTGGTGGGAACAGCTTTAGAAGTCCCGTCAGCGAATGGGAAAGTCGCTGATCACTTCATGTGAGAAGACAAAGAAATATATGAAGGGGTTTTTTTCTGAATTGTTCCTTGCGTAGTTAATTCTGATTTTATTTACCACTCGGATCTGCACATCCATTATTGCTGGATTTTTTTCTGGTTATTGGTTGTTTCACCGATTGGGCCCTTTGCAAGTCTAGTTGTGTCAAATTGGGACTGCATCACAAGGGGGTTTAATGTAAATACTAGAAACTTGAGGGACTTTTTTCTAATTCTCACAAATAGAGAAATAACAATAAAACAAGGGTCAAAATTGTGGTTATGGGTTTCTGTGTTCAGCTTCTGAATCTAAATGTTTGAAGAGAGGAGTGAAGGAAGTGGTTAAGAGCATTCGAAGGGGTCACAAAGGGTGTGCTTTCTTGTACTTTTGTAGATCTTAGATCCCTTTTATTGCTATTTTCTGAACCAAGGCTTACAGGGGTCTTACATGGAGCGCTTCCGATTGCAAGGGAAGCGCTTCCATGGGAAACTCTTCTCCCTCTTCGTCTCCAACCTTCCTCCTGATCTCTCAAAGACAGAGCTGCAAGTTATGTTTTGCAAAGCAGGTTCTGTAATAGATACCTTCATCCCTACCGACAAATCCTCTGGTAAGCAGAGAGGCTTTGGCTTCGTCAGATTCAAAACAGAGAGAGAAGCCAACCTAGGTCTTGAGCTTGTCAACGGGAGATCTTGGAGAGGCTACAGAATCCTGGTCGACAACGCCCGTCCTAGATCAGCAGATACAATCTCAGGGCCCCTGCATCATCAACCTGCCAATGAAAAATCAGAGACTCTGCGACATCAGCATCCCAATGCTTGGATTCGTCCTCCATTGTGTATCGCCGAATCAAGCGCAGGGTGGATAGTGAAGAACGGACATTCCCACTTCATTCGAGTGGCCCCTAAGCTTGTTGAGTCAGAGATGAAGGCTCTCTGCCATAGCTTGATCGGCTTCCTACAGAAAAACGTCTCAATAGATGCTGTAGCTCGCTGGCTCACTCATCACTGGGGCAAATCGGCAGCCAGGCTAAGATTGTTAGACGATGATGTTGTTCACATCCAGCTCCTCTCAGAAGATGAAGTCTGTCAAGTTCAGAGCTGTGTTGCAGGTTCTTCCTCCAGCCCGTTCGAAGCCCTAGACAGATGGATGGAGGTTATTGGCTCCCCCCCTATCACCAAATGGATTCGTTTCTACGGTGTTCCGCTACAAGCTTGGAACGAAGGTGTCTTCCGCCTCCTAGGCGACTTCGTCGGCTCAACCATAGAGGTAGATCGCCACACTTCGGAGAAGACGAACCTTGTCTACGGGCGTGTGAAGGTTCGCACCAGCAGACTCTGCAAACTCCCGTCGCAGATCCCTCTTTCCGTGGGAGACCTCTTCATCTCTGTTAGGGCAGACGAAGATCTCTCCTCCTCCGCCGCTTCCATCAGTGATGAAACTCCCATAGCAGCAAGCAGCGCCGACGACGGTGATTCAGGGTTTGCTGAGGAAGTCGATTGCTCAAGAAGTCTCCGGAATCGGGCTTTGGGTTGCAAACAGGCCGGATCTGGAAGGTCCAGGGCCTCGTTTTCATCCAGAGCTGAAGCATGGACCTGGCCCAAAGAAAAGACAAGCCCAGTGGGTCACGGCTTGACTAATGGAGCTAACTTATGTTCTTTTCTTAGTCAATTGGGCCGGCCCACCTCCTCAGCCCCAGCCTTTACATCTTTTAAAACTCGTAAGATTTCGAAGCCCCTTATCTTCTCCAGTAGACCTGTTGCGGAAGCTGCGTCATCTCGGCCTTCTTCTCTAGCCAAATCGAAGTCGAGCAAGCTTTCTTCTGCCTCTTTCTCAGGAAATCCTCCGATCTCCCATGGATTCTTGGAAAGCGGCCAGTCAGGGGGCAGATTTAAACCCCTGTCAGTTCCGGAAGCCCAGGAGAAGGAGAAGACTGACGCTCTACGTCTGCTCGCCTGCTCCTACGTTTCGGACTTCGACTCCACCAATTCAGGTTCCGATATTTACCCTTCTCCCCCATCCTCTCCATGCACAGTGCCGGCTACCATTCTCTCTGTCTTCAAAGATTCTGCCATTTCTCCCTCTCGGCAGAATTCTGATGAAGACCACTGTTTTTCAAAGAAGACCAACTCCATCAGTTCTCTGTGTGTTGATCGAAGCTTTCTGCAAGAATCCCCAAATTCGTGGTTATCTCAAAAAATCAGAGTCTGTGGTGAGGAAATTGGCATCACAGTAGACAACAGCAGTCGAGGATGGGATAGCCTCATTGCCTTTGCAAAGGACAGAGATTTCGCCCTCAGAAGACCTGTCACCCACAAAAAGAAGTCAAATAGGAAAGGAAGCAGAGAACTCAAGAATCTCTCGTGCTCCATTAATTATGACAGTCGTCCTACTGTTCTCAGAATCAGCGATTCCAGCAAGAGTTATAAATGAAGGCAATATCCTGGAATGTTCGGGGTTTAGGGAATTCTGTGAAGCGGGCAGTGATAAAAGAGGTAATTCGCACTTTCCGAGCAGACCTTCTGCTCCTTCAAGAAACTAAGCTCAGCTCAATGTCTCAATCAGTTATTAGGGATCTCTCGGGAAACAGTAAATGTTTGTGGATCTCCCTTGATGCAGTTGGAACCTCTGGAGGCATTCTTCTATGCTGGAATAGTCGGCAGTATATTATGAAAGATCACTTCATTGGCACCTTCTCTGTCTCAGCAGTGCTTGAAGATTTGGCTAATGGCTCTTCTTGGATTGTCTCCTCTGTTTATGGCCCTACTGACCGCAGTCTTCGTGGAAATTTTTGGTGTGAGCTTGACTCCATTCGTAGCAGATGGGTTGGTCCTTGGTGCATTGGTGGTGACTGGAATATCACTAGATTCCCTTCAGAAAAATCAGGGGTTGGCAGAATTACAGCTGACATGATCTCCTTCTCAGATTGGATTAATTCCCACTACCTAGTTGATCTTCAATTAGGAGGGGCAAATTTCACTTGGTCCAATCACCAAAACCCTCCAACTATGTCGCGTCTAAACAGATTTCTGGTCACTGGGGACTGGATTGATCTGTACCCTGAAGTTTGCCAAATCGCCCTTCCAAAGCCGACTTCTGATCACTGCCCCGTCCTTCTTGATTGCAAAAGTCTTAAATGGGGACCTTCTCCCTTTCGCCTAGAGACAATGTGGTTGGAAGACAAAAATTTCATTGCTCTTATTAAGGAATGGTGGAATAGTTATGATATCATTGGTTGGGCAGGTTTCAGATTCTCCAAGAAGCTAAAGCAGTTGAAGCTAAGCATCAAAGACTGGAGGACAACCAATTTTGTGCCTGTTGAAGCTATCAAGGCCACACTTTTGAAAGAATTACAATCCATCGACTCTAAGGAAGAATCTCAAGGGCTTTCTGAAGCGGATATTGCTATGAGGCTGAATCTCAAAAATCTTTATGAGCGTAAAGTTCGCGAAGAAGAGATCAAATGGAAACAAAGATCTAGATACCGTTGGCTAAAGGAAGGAGACAAGAATACCAAATTTTTCCACAGTATGGCCACGACCAGAATGAGGGGCAATAAGATTAATTACTTGCTAGACTCTAGTGGTAACAGATTAGAGGACAAGGATGGGATAACTAGCCACATTCTCAGTTTCTTTCAAAATCTTTTTAAAAAAGATGGTACTTGCAAGCCTTCCTTAGACAATCTCCACTTCCCCTCCATTAGTGAAGAGAATGCGAATTGGTTGGAAGATGAGTTCCACGAGGAAGAAGTCAAAGCAGCGATTTTCAATCTAGCCAGTGACAAAGCTCCAGGCCCAGACGGCTTCCCAATTTCATTCTTCCACAGATTCTGGGACCTTCTTCGAGCTGACATTATGGCCTTCATGAAGGAATTTCACTCCAGAGGAAGGCTTTCCAAATCGATCGGTGCCTCCTTCATTGCCCTTATCCCTAAGAAAACAGGGGCCGACAGTATAAAGGACTTCAGGCCAATCAGTCTTCTAGGCAGCATTTACAAGATCTTAGCTAAAGTGCTTGCCTCTAGACTACAGAAGATTCTCCCTTCCATCATCTCCCTCTCTCAAGGTGCCTTTGTTCAAGGTAGACAGATTTTAGATGGGGTTCTTGTTGCCAATGAATGCATCCATTCCAGACACAAGGACAAACTTCCAGGCATTATTTGCAAACTTGATCTGGAAAAGGCCTTTGATATGGTGGACTGGGACTTCCTCCTATACTTGATGCGCAGAATGGGCTTTCGCCTAAAATGGAGGAACTGGATCAAAGAATGCATTTCATCTGCCACCTTCTCCATCTTAATCAATGGTTCCCCGAAAGGTTTCTTTCCAGCTGAGAGGGGCTTAAGACAGGGGGATCCGTTGTCTGCTTTCCTTTTTGTCATTATTGGAGAAGCCCTCAGTCGGATGCTTTCCAAAGCAGAAGCCTGCAACTTGATCCACGGTTTCAAGCCTTCTCACAATGCTCCTTCTGTCTCCCACCTCCAATATGCAGATGATACCCTCCTTTTCTGTGATGCTGATGAGGGCCAAATAAAAAATTTGGTTGCAATTCTCAGATGTTTTGAAGCTGTTTCGGGTCTCAGGATTAACTTCTCAAAAAGCTCCATCCTCGGAGTATCTACTGAAGACAGTTCCCTCCGTCGCTATGCTACTATTTTGGGGTGCAAAGTAGACTCCTTCCCATCCTCCTACCTTGGTCTTCCCCTTTGCCTGGACAAAGTGCCTATCTCTGTTTGGAATCCAGTGATTGAGAGGATTGAGAAAAAGTTATCTTCTTGGAAAGCAAAGTATTTATCCCTGGGAGGTAGAATTGTTTTGATCCAATCTGCTCTTGCCAACCTTCCTATCTACTTCTTGTCCATCCTTAAGTGCCCAGCTAAAATCATTGATCGCATCGAGAAGCTTCAAAGAGACTTCCTTTGGCAAGGCCGTGAGGACTCCAAAAAATTTCACCTGGTGAATTGGAAAACAGTTTGCTCACCTAAAGACTTGGGTGGCCTCGGAATAAGACCTTTAAGGAAGATGAACCAAGCTCTGTTGGGTAAATGGCTTTGGAGACTTGGAGATGATTCACAAGGCCTTTGGAAAAGCATCCTGGTAGCGAAATATAAAGTGAGAAGAAATGGTTGGGAAACCTTTCCTCCTTCACGAAGAAGTTCTAATTTCTGGAAAGGGATATACAGTTCCAAGGTTTCTTTTACCCAATCTATCCGCTACCGCGTTGGCAATGGAGAGAAGATCTTCTTCTGGCATGATGTTTGGGCTGGTGAAATCCCTTTAGCGCTACAGGTCCCTGATCTCTACAGATGCGCCAGAAACCGGAATGCCAAAATCAGTGAGTACCTTGACACAAGCAACAATAATCAATTGTGGTGGCCTATCTTCAGAAGGAATCTCTCTGAGGAAGAAGAAGTTAATCTCTTAAATCTTATCGAGATTCTCAATGGCATAGATGGCCCTAGAGAAAGGCAAGATAGCAGGATCTGGATACATTCTAGTGATGGCTCCTTTTCGGTCTCCTCTTTCTTCTCCGCCTTATCGAACACTTCTATGGCTCCCCAAAGCTGGCATCGTTTATGGAAGATCAAGGCCCCTCCAAGAGTCATCGCCTTTACTTGGATTGCTCTCCATAATAAGATCTTAACTATGGATAACCTCCGCCGCAGACATATTCTCCTAGTCAATGCTTGCCCCCTTTGCCTAGCGGATGAGGAAACGATTGATCATCTTCTGCTACATTGCAAGCAGACGAAAGGCATCTGGTCAGCTATCCTGGAGGAGTTTAATTGCAACTGGGTCATGCCTCAATCCTTGCCTGATTTGTTCCTTCAGTGGGCTAACCCGATTTTCACTTCCAAAGGGAAGACCATGTGGCACATCTCTTTCTTGGCTTGCATTTGGACGATTTGGAAAGAAAGAAATAGAAGATGTTTTGAAGGGATAGCTTCCTCCCAAGAAGATTTAATTCTTAGAATGAAATTCTGCGTTGCCTCGTGGGTCACCAATCTTCCGGAGTTTCGGGGCTTATCCACTGATGCTATTATGTACAATTGGAGGGAAGTCATTTCGGTTTGATCTGGCTCCCTTTCCTTGTCTTTCTTTCCCCTCCTCTTGGGAGGTGGCTATTTTTGGGGATTTTCCCGGCTGCTTCTCAGTATAACTCTTTTATACTGTAAAGCCTTTTTGTATTTCTCCTTTCTTTTTTTAATACAAGTTACCATTTCAAAAAAAAAAACAATAAAACAAGGGTCATCTAACCTAATAGATTAATCGACTGTTTTGGGTTTTATTCTATTTCTTCTTCGTTCTTTTTTTCCAATTTCTCTGTCATCGCCTCATCGGGATTTCTTGGACACTTCTTGATAAACCCTAGACCTAATAGGATCCAGATTTACAACTGGAAGAGCTATAGGTAGAATTTGGGTTTGAAATCTACCTTGATAGAAAGAGATGTAGGTGAAGAAGCTCGTATATATAGAGTGATGGCAGGGAATTGGGATTCCTTGAGAATTCCTTGATTTCCAATGGTAACGGCCTCGAAATTGCTTGCTCTAACCTATGATACCCGGATACTTGTATAGGCCCAACATATCCGTAATGGACCGATACGACACTTGTATTGGTACCGGATATTGCACCGATACTTTTAGGGAACAAGTTTAACATATCCTACTTATAAAGTCATTATTTTATATAGTTCTTTTAATATTTTTACTTCTCACCTTAAAAAATACTAGAAAGGGACGAAAAGAATGATAATTTCATTGATTCAAAAGTGATCTAAAGAAAAAATTTGGACATCCGTACCGGTGTCCTACATTTCAAAAGTGAGGAGTCATATCCCCGATCCTCGTATCGGTATCCATATCCATATCTCTATCTGGGCATCATAGGCTCTAACCCTAGCTTGAGGAAGAAGGAAAAAGAGGGAGAAGAGAGGGAGAAAGAGGGAAAGAGAGAAATGAAATGAGGGAGGAAAATATCGTTGGTGGCTGGGATGGGTAGTTATGTAGGTTTGCAAAGAGAGTGGAAATGACTAAAATACCCCTCCATAAGTGATAGCTTACAATAGGGAAATCAAGGGCAATTTGGGGAAAACCAAGAAATAACATATTTCCCATGAGACCCCTAGGTTATACCAAATTGCAACTAAGGGCCTAGTCTCCCGCACATCCTAGAATTACAAAACACCCCCCTACACTGATCAAAAATTACAAATAGCCCCCTAAACTCCCAAAACTAAGTCTAAAACGCCCCTAAACCTGGAAATCAAACTTCTAAGCCTTCTAAAAACCCCCAAAATCACACAAGCATGCATTATTAACATAAATAGAGTTGGTAATAGGTCGGGACCTTACAATGATTCTCTTATAGATGGAGCTAACCAAACACAACCTCTAGCACCTGATCCCACATCTACTTCACCACTTCGAAGGTCTACTCGTCCTTCTAAACCACCTAATCGTTATGGATTTTGTAATGTTTCTTTGATTGCAAATTTAGCATCCATTTCCATCCCTAACTCCTATTCACAAGCTATGGTCCAACCATGGTTTGAGGCCGCTATGCTATTTTCAAAATATAGGCGCTACGGTCCAAGCCCTAGTAAAGCCAAGCAGTTTTAATTTAAGACATTGTTTTTCATATTTCTCCTCAATAGCCTTTCCTAAAGCTATCTCTAGCCTTGTATGGTTCCAAATCACTAAAAAAACGCGAGATTGGTTGCTTAATAATATTTGAGTTCTTTTTTGGCGACCTAGAAAATTCACACCTTTACGCCACTACCGCAACCGCTATGTAGCGTTTAGGCCATTGGCCGTTACACTTACCGCAACCGCTATTTTGATCATTGGGCCCAACCCTGTAGGGAAAAAGGAATGCAACTATGCAAGATGAGTTAAACATATTGGACACAAATTATACTTCAGATGTTGTTCCCTGAAGGAATTAAGCATGTTCACAGCCATGAAGATCACTCTATTATTATATTTCCTTTTATAATCTGATACTAGCTGTAAATACCCAATCAACGGGTAATCACTGATTGTAATCTTTGTAAAGATAGTATACGATGCACTGTCCTTAATTGATTTGCTGCTTCTGAACTCCCTTTGTGGACAGCATGAACAAAGAGGGGAAACAAGAATTTGAACACTATAGGCTTGGGATTGTCATATTTCTACAGTATATTAATCTTCAATGGGAGGTTCTTTCACTGTAGGCTAACATTGGGATTTGAATAAGAATGTTTTCCAATTCCTAACATCATTGAACAGATAAAATCAAAGAGCCCAACTACACTAATGATCCTCATACCTCATATGGATCTCTAATGATTGCAACCCACCACCTATGGACATCAAAGGGACTGGCTCCAAGGAACCGCAAAAGTCCATACAAGTCATCAAGTCGGCGTTGTATAGGAGTTCCAGTGATACACCAACGATGTTGAGCACGTAAGCGCAGTGCCATTTCAGTTGCCGCAGCTGTATTACTCTCAACCATTTGAGCCTCATCCAAACAAAGCCGCCACCAAAATATCCTTGTAAGAAGAGTTGGAACAACTGGGTACCTACAAGAAACACACAAATGTTAACCGGAACTTTTTAACAGTAAATATAGAAAACTCACTTCCAAGTATGCGCTGCTGATAAGAAAACCAATCTGAACCTAAAAGTAAGATTAAGTATATGCAGCATGAAGATAGAGAATCATAGGGATCCATACATATTCCATATTAGACATTTGTAGTAACACTGCAGCATGTCTTAAACAAAACCCACCCTGTCTGTGTGGTAAAAAGGGAAGCACTCTTAGGTTCGTGTGGACAATGGTATCATAACTAATCCCAGCAATCATTAATTCATGAAGAATAGTTGTAGCGTTACAAGTAAGCGAGGTGCCAAATTTGGGCCATAGCCGTATCAGAACACTAGATTTCACATGTCATGTATCACATTCTGACTCTATAGGAGCTAAATTCCTCAATCATTTGAGCTGCAGTTAGATCATTCAATCAATTGGTTGAAACTCATACAACTGAAGTCAGATGCATGTAAATTATATTTTATTGGCCATGCATGTTAATTATGGTTGATGCATTTATCACTTTATTTTTCAGAAAGAACATTTCTAAACTAACAAAATTATTTTGTATTCCTTTTTAACATTTATTATGTTGAAAATTCAACTCATGGAACTTCATAATATTAAAGACTCTGTAGGTATGTTGAAATTCTAACTTATCCAACACCAGTACCAAAATATTTTGTAGACCCAGGTATGACTGAATAGTGAACAATGAAGCAGATAACATTATAGATAACTAAAAAAATACACGAAAGTTCTTAAAGACTAAAATCAAATAGATTTGAGGTGTCTATACATACACTATTGGCAAATACAGGCAACCAAAGCTATCAATAGTTCACAATATCAATTTATCGAATTGGCCATGGCCAACATAATATCTATGGGATGACTATTAGAATCATGGTCTTATGTCCACATTCCTTATTCAAAGAATTCTAGTAACTCCACATATCTATCTTTTTTCTTCTTATTTTTCCTTTTTTTCTATTTTCATTTTATTCTTTGAATGCTAACATGACTTGAACCGACAGCCATGTGGTTGCGACACTGAGCACCTACCAGTTACGTTGCAAGATTTAATCAACTTCATAAATCTATCTTAGCATGTGTCAGGCCTCAAAACCCAAATTATTCAAATCCCAATTTCTAAGCGCAAAATGACATTTTCAATCCACATTGTCAGATAGTTTAAATCATATATTGCAGAAACTTTCCTTTTTTTCTCTTTTTAAAACCAAGCGTCATTCCATGATAAATAGAGCATAAACTAAAAAGTCTATGACTTAATAATCTCGATAGTACACCCATTGTTACCTGATTCACATCATCCACCGTAAAATCTCATATCATTCAATATGAACAATCCAGGATTCTATTCGATGGATTCAAAACCCATGAGAGCCTTCAGTTTGAAGAAGTTTGCTTGCACAGGAAAATAGTATAAGAAGAAGAAAATGTCCGATAAGAAGATGAAGAAGAGAAAGATAGACAGTGGTCTCCCTTCAAAATAGGAAATCGTGCCTTTCAAATGTCTTTCCATCAGTAATTTAATTGTAATACCCCAACCCCATTATATGGGCTAGAAGTTTTATCTAATATTTTATATAAGAAGAAAATGTCCAATAAGAAGATGAAGAAGAGAAAAGATAGACAGCGGTCTTCCTTCAAAATAGGAAATCGTACCTGTCAAATGTCTTTCCATCAGTAATTTAAATGTAATACTCCCAACCCCATTATACAGGGTAGAGTTTTTATCTAATATTTTATATATTTAATTTCTTGGATTTATGATTTTGTATATATATATATATATATATATCCTATGAGTGCATCTATCACCTTACTATGAGAGATAAGGTGGGGGCCCTCACATCCATATCCAATGTCAACAACTTAAATGTGAGGGCCCCCACCTTTATCTCTCATAGTAAGGTGAGAGATACTCTCATAGGAGCATCTCCCATATATATATATATATATATATTGTGAATGATCGGTACATATAAATGTATAGATTTATGTAAAATATTATGTGGGGAGCATTATTATTATGTAAGTGTTGTTTTTTTTTATTATTATTAATTGGGCCCTGACTTATTTAAAAGAGTTTAAGAAGAGTTTGGCAGGACACCCAACCGGGTGTTGGCTTGATGGTTAGGACACTGGGTTTGCTCCCCAGAGGTCCTGGCATCGATTCCACCAGGCGTTAATCGTCCCCCGTCTGTGTGGGTGCGGGCGTGGGGCCTAGGGAATGGTCCTGCCAAAGGTCGGGATACCTTAAGATATCGAAAAAAAAAAAAGAGCTTGGTAGGACCCCCTTTTGTTATAAAAAAGACTTTCAGATAAAGTGATGGGACCCGTTTTAATAAGCGAAGTTCAACTTAGGAGTGGGACCCATAGGATTGAGAACTTATGAGAATTGGTCTTTTTAGTAAAGTAAGTTGGGACCCATGACTTCGTAATAAGAATAGGAAAGGAGTGTCGACCTTTTCTGTCTTGCGCAAGTCTCCCGGAGTGGATTAAGGAGGTGTGCAAGAATACCAAAGGGATTCTTTCTCTATTAACCATGGTTTTTAACATCAGCCAAGTCAACTCAGACTCAGCACTTACCAAGTCAAGTCCTATGGCACTCGGACTCGGACTCAGCCTGTATCATAGAGAAATCTATCTGTCATCACTGCACATTGGTCATGGATCAAAATAGCCACCGCTACGCTACAGTAGGGGAGCATTCTTGGCTACTACACTGCAGACAATTTAGTGCCGCTAGCAAATGTAGCAGCAGGCACAAACCGCTATGGGCCGCTACGGAACATTACTAACATCTATTCTGCATAATTTTTTAAAACACAGAGTAGAGCTTCTTTCTTCTTTTATTCTCTCCAAGCAACATATCTTCGCAACTTTCCTACCCCTCCATGCTTAAAAGAAAACTAAAAAATACAAGATTTCTCTCAAGGACTCTTCTCTAAGTATATCGTGGTAAACACACCCTTTGGTATTAGTAGAGATATTCTTTTATCAACTCTCTACAAAAGTACATTGTTTCAATTGAATGGAAGTTAATTCATCACTTAGTTTGAACTTTAAGCTTTATTTAAGCATTACTTTATAATTTATTTATCTTGTGTTATGTACAGTTATGCTAAAATGCTTATGAGTTATGAATTTAGAAATGTATAATAGTTTCTAACTTAGATTAACCAACATGAAAACATGTGAAAATAGATAAATATTGTTGTTTTATAATCTTTCAGCAATATAGAACCTCCATGCAATGAAGGGACAGCTACATCCCTGTATCTTAGTTATACTATAGCATCAAATTCTAACATTTTCCAATATGCTGGATTTTTTGGAAATTTTTTTAAAAAATTTTAGCCACTATTTCGATTCACACTGCTATCTATTGCCCACTGCATAGCGTTTTAACTATTGACCGTTGCGCCCGCCGCTACCGTTATTTTGATCCTTGGTAAGGGTTATTAATTCTTTTATTTGCCCCAAAATCGTATGCTCTGATACCATTTGTAACAACCTGGGCCCATTATCCACATGATATTGTCCTCTTTGGCTTATGGGATTTAAACCCAATCTTGCCGCACGGTTTTAAAACGCCTCATGTGGAGTTAAGGCCAGGTCATACACATAAACCTGGGATCAAGCCCTTCGTGTTTCCAATGTGGGACTTGTGCACCACTACATACTTAGTACTCTCTCTCTCTCTCTCTCTCTCTCTCTCTCTCAGAGAATGCTCATCGGACCCAACGCCCTTCTACAAAGGGGCCATGGGTGTGACACTTTAACAAGACGCTTTACTAAAGGAATCACAAGCTAACAATTGGAATCACAAATCCATATATCTAAAGAATTAGGCACATCTCACACTCATGTTCTTTTCCTTTCGCACCCCTTGTCTAGGCAACACCCTAGCCAAGACACGATTTCACTCACAGGAAGACCTTTGCAAGCACACTAGGCTACTCCACAGAAAATAGCAGTCAAGTGCATGGGATCTAACTAGCCGTCTGCTTAAATGACAGCGCGATGGAAGATCCCATATTCCATTAAGGATTGGTTGAAAGAAATCCACTTCTCAATACCAATTTGAATGGCTTGATAGTATCCACTTCTCAATACCATTCTAAATCCGGTGCAATCAGTAATATCCACTTCCCAGTTGCCCGAATTCTCTTTTTTGATGGTGCCTCAAATAACATATTAGATTTCCATCCTCAATCGATATAAATACTTGGTTTGATCACCACATTCAACCATCAACATATCATCACACAATTTCTCAAATCATAACGAATTTGAAGGGTTCTACATGAAAGTTGGAGTTCTCAAATAGACAAACAAAAAATCCAATATTCAAATAATTTGAAAATCATTTACTATTTTTAAAACTCAATCAAAACAGAACTGATTTTCATCAAAACCTGAAAATAATCCAAACTTTGGATCAAGCTAGAAGCTGCTTATAATTCATCCATCATGGAAAAATCTAAACATATAATACCTCGATCGTCACATCTAGTACCCAATGACATCATGAACAATTTTATACAAGATCTCAACGAAGGTTCTTAAAGACATGGACTACTACAAGATCCAACCATTGATCAGTGCACTTGTGATTCTGTGAAACATCATCAATACGCCATATCATATGTTGGAATTTGAAATAAGAATACTAAGATTGATTTCTACAATTAATAAATCAAAAGAGAACTTGAAGAAATATTGAGTCCCACAAACACAAGGTCTAAGCAAATTCGGTAAATTCATGCACAATTATGGTCAATCCCCAATGATGTGAAATCCAGCTCCACAGCCGTCGGTCAAAGGAACCATCATGTGTGACTGGTTAGGATACCATTATGGCCCACGGCCAAGATAGGCCACTCTGTTTTGGTGGATATGATCCTACGGAGAATCGTTGAGATTTGATTTTTGGGTTGATATCACATGAATTCAACAAAAGTTGTCATTTAATTTGATACTAGAAGGAACCACCAAATCATATATTGATGCCCAAGGCTCAGCCCCCATGGTGAGTGAACTCTCACAGTATTGAGCATCACTAGATCCATACACGGGTTTCGTGAAATCCCATGAGGACCCCACATAACTTAATCCTATGGTGTACACGTTTCACAATCTTTTTGAAGGCAATCAACATGATCTTTTGGTTCCTTGATAAAACACCTTATGAGGTGAAAAGGTCATAAAGAGATTTCTTAGATAACCTATTCAAGTCATGTGTAAACTACACCCAAACAACACAAACTATTCCGCGTGATCATGGTGATTATTGTCCATTGCACAATTACCAAGATCCCCCCCAGGCCTCCGGCTAATAAAAAATTCTTTGTTAACCTATCATCACCATCACGTGAGATCCATTACCCATCTCATACTTCGGTTGGAGTGAGGACTTCATGAGACCCATTCTTTGGAGCTTGTACATGATATCAACCTCAACATTAACAACAGCAATCACTTGCTATCCTCATGCTATGCATGCAGATTTGAACTAAGAGACATCACTGATCATGTGGATAGCATTATCATAACATTGGTACACACACGTGATTAAAAATGTAAATATGCATTGCTAGCTCAAGCAATACAGAAAGACATACGATCTGAGATGATTTTAACATATTGGGGTCACTATATTACATAGAAACTATAAAGATTAAAGTTAATTAATGAATCCAACCCATACATATTAAACTAAAATAAACGATTAATTTGGAGCATAATTTGTTCGAGCAAATAACCCTATACGCACTTCTAGTTTATGGAAGATGAATAGATTAGGAAGACATGTATTCAATGATGTTTTAATTATCCACTTACTTTGGCTAGTGCAAATCTGGTGAAGATGAAGATGATTGACAGCGGTGATCGCTTCGTGCCTTAACCCCGAGTCCTTAGATCACCCTAGCTCTCAAGTCGTGCAACAGTGGGAATGCACTGTGCATGCATAAGTGGCTGGGCAGCAATCTAATTTTGTTATGTAGCTTTGGTAGTCCACAATCCAAGTTAAATTTAAACCCCTAGTCAACCTCCCTTTTGTGTGTGTTCGCAACACGCGTCATTATTTTAGAAGTTTTTGTCAAACAATAAGGGATACGTAATCCTTTGGATTTGTCAAAATTAGTTTTCCTGATTGACTTAGGAAACTAATCATAGCTATATTAAACTTTCTAATTTCGTCCACTAACATCTTAGGCTTTCCAATTAATGCAAGGATTCATGCCCATGCAGGATATTCATGCACCCCCATGTAAGTTAGGTGGGCCCCACATGGCCCCAATAATTCTCATTTAACTTATTCCTAACTGCCCATATACATCCATACACTTGTATAGCTAATTGGCTGCTTATGTATGGTCAAGTAGACCCACATGCAACTTTACAATGCATACCTACCTTTGACATATTATATATATATATTTTATATCTCAGGGTATCCCTACCTTAGGCGGGACTAATCCTTGGGCCCCAATGCATACCTACCTTTAACAAATTCTATTTATTTAATACTGATTTTCTAAATTCACAGTGACAAATTCTTCATTCTTCTTTTTACTGAATTTCTTGTATGCATTAAATGTGTATTTTGCATGGCACATATTTTAACGTGAACCTATGGAGTTTTTCATGTCCAAAATTGTCAGTTATCTATTTATACTATTTTTATGTATTTAAATTAACATTATAAACATTACCATGCAGTGTGCGGCCAATTATCCTTATTCTGATAATTTCGATGATCCTAAGACAATTGTTATCAAAACAATAATTTAGATGACAATATCGGAAAATATTAACAGAATGCTAAACCGAATTTGGTCCTTACATCATGCACATCTTGGTTTCATGTATGCTTCTTTCCTTGTTATCCGGCATTTACCTCCATACGACACAACAGATCTTGCTGCCATCCTATATTGAAGTGGCTCTGGCACCATCCAATCACACACCACTCAAATTTCCACTAGCTTGTGTCTACTGAGGCTACCAACACATTCCCTAGTCGTTGTATCCAACCCAAAACCTCCATTTTGTTCTATGATCCACCCTGGATACAGAAATTTATCACATTGTGGTATTAAATTATATTAAATTCTATAAGACTCTTCTTCAACTCTACCAAATGAAGTGGCTTGACACCTCATCGTAAGCCTTTTTTTCCAAATCAACAAAGACTACATCTACTTTTTCACTCAAAACATTCCCATGAATTGTCCCAGAAACTTCATAGCATAAAGCCATGGTATTTTTTAAAATATTTCATTATTGTTGTAGGCATTGCTCGATTATTCTCCAGATTTTCATCCTACGGCTCATAAGTCTGAAAACTTGGTAGTTAGCACAGTTCTAAATGAGATAATATTTTCTATCTGAACAATTCATAAATGACATTAATAATAAAAGCAAAACAGATGGTCTAAGGAACCTCTTTTGGAATCTCATGCAGCGACGATCACCATCATGCCTATCAGAATCATGAGACAGGTCTTCTTTTAGCACATCATATGTTGTCAAGACAATGTCAGCCTGGGTAAGTTGATTCAGATCCATTGCCGAAGTGTTTGAAGGGAAAAAGTTCTTTGCACCTTCATAAATGCAAGTTTTGACAGAACCTGGTCTTGTATGACTAGATAAGACATAATATCATGTCAGCTCCACAATCTAAAAATGGATGCATCAAAGAAACAAGAAATAAATCCACTAGAACAGTAATATATAATTTCATTAAGAGGATGTCTTTATGGTACAAGAATTCCGATACAAGTGACAACTGCATCATCACAAGATATATATATATAAGAATTCCTGTGCATGGACCTCTCACGGTATTATGGTGAGAGGCAGCTTGATGAGTCCCACCTAGGGCCCCAGTGGTCACAAGACCTGGAGGGATGGAAAGAGCCATATTGGAAGGGCCCAAATATCAAGTTTGGGGTCAATCCCATGTCTTTAACCCCTTCATCCGTGGCCTACAAGTTTAACAGCTGTATATGAAAGAAAAATTTTGACCCCTCATCCACCGATCCAATCCATTCGGATCAGTGTAAACTCAACGGATCTGATGTAATTCAGGGGGTCCCGTGTTCGTGGATGGTTCAAATGGATCATAAGGTGGGCCCCACTATCTTGCCCTCCTCGTAATACAATGAGAGGTATATGCACATGAAAGCATAAGAGGTATATGCACATGAGAGCATGAGAGAGGTATATGCACATGAATCTCTCTCTCTCTCTCTCTCTCTCTCTCTCTCTCTCTCTCTCTCTCTCTCTCTCTCTCTCTCTCTCTCTCTCTCTCTCTCTGTATATATATATATATATATATAGTAGTTATCAAGTGTGTGACGCGCGCATGGAAGCTATGGTGCCCACATGGGGATGGGGATGGGGCTAGGGGAGGATTTAAAGATCTGGTTGGGGCCCTCCTATGTAAAAAAAAAAAAAAAAAATAGCTCCATCCGATCATCCTAACCTTATCATCCACATCCCACAAGTCCAATCAATTCAAATGAGTGTACAGTCAATCCAATGGTCTAGTCCATTCGCATGGGTACAAACCCAAAAAGGGTGTGCCACTTTGGGTGTGCACAATGCACACCTCATGCATAGGATAATTTTCCTATATGTGTGTGGGTGTGGGTGTGGGTATGGGTGTTTGTTCTTGTGCGAACCTGCTGCGGGGGCCACTGTGGGTACCATCTTGGGAAGGGATGTGGGGATGGAAAGATCCATGTGAGACCACACTAGGTATCAAGCTTGACCCCAAGCCCATGCCTCTAACCCCTTCATCCGTGGCCCACAAGTTTAATGGCTTTGTCAAATGGGTTAGTGCTAAATGGGTCAGTGGGTCACAGCCCATGACAAATAAAGCCCAAACTTATGAGACAATTTACCTCACGTGTGTACAGCTATATAATTTATATCATTGCCATATTAGGAGATGTAATTAGATTATGATTAGATTAGATTGGCTGTAATCTAGTGATTGCTACAATTACTGTAACATGTATAGCAACTATATTTCTATATAAAGGAGCAAGTTCAGTGGATCATACTAGCCTTTTGATCCATGGCCCTAAAATTTAATGGTATAGAGGCATCATTTTATTATAATTTCAATCCAACGGTGAGGAAAAGTTGGATAAATGTCAAACTTGGACTTGTGCTATTCATTGGGGGGTAGTGTGTGTGAAAGGACTTGATTGACACAACATGGGCCCTATGACCAAAAAAAAAGAGGGGTGCAAAAGGGGTGTTTTTAAAGTGGGGCGGTTTTGAGAATTTTCCTATACGTATATGTGTGTGTGGGTGTGCGTGTGTATGTATATATGTGTGTGTGTGTGTGTGTGTGTATATATATATGTATGTATGTATGCATGTATATGTATGTATCTATGTATATATATATATGTATGTATATATATGTATGTATCTATGTATCTATGTTGAATGGGAATCAACCCTCTTATTCCTGAGGGAAGTCAACAAATTACTTGTAGGAGTCTTATGCTAGGATGAGAACTCCAAAGTCTGTAGGAACTTTGCATGACAGTGTTCATAGGAGACTTGGCTCAAACAACTATTTATGAGGCCTTCCCCTCCCATTGTTCTCACATACAATACAACCAAGCCTTCCTCAAATCGTAGAATTAGAGATCAGCTGTAGAAGGGGTGGAGATTAGCGAATTGATACCTCCAGAGGATCCACCAGGTGAGTAGAATCCCCCCTATACATGTTATGATGCTATTCTATTATGGAGATACTTGAGTCGATGGCTTTAGAGAATGTGCTTGCTCTATTAATCTACACTATTTGTTTCCCACTACTGTTGGAGGTATTATGTAGCAATAAATTGATGTTTCCATGTCTAATCACATGATACGGAACCCAAAAGATACTGTCGAAAAAACCCAGTTCATGTTTTAATGATGGATAAAGACCAGATTCTAGGGTTAAATGGGTTGGTTAGGTTCCTAAAGATTAGATGATTCCTGGGTGATGGCTTCTTGCAGAAAGAATCAAAACCAATTAGCAATTCTGTGCAGGAAGTAGAATTTTCAGGGTGCAGGTCGGCAAAAACATTGTTTGGTCGACTAGGGTTGTGGGAACCCATGGCCCATTGGATGGTTGATCTGAACCATAGATCTGCAAAAGGACTCATGGGTGACCAGTGCAGTGCTGGACCCATGTGCAGTGGGCCCCGTTTGGCCCACCATCCAACTTCTTCTATTACATGAGGGGTGAGTGACTGTAGAAGGGTTTTCTTCATATAAATACATATTGTGGGGCCCAGGAGGCCACCTGATTGCAAATCTGAACCGCAACTCTTAAAATGAGGCCCTAGGCGCATAGTTGTCAATTTCGTTTTGGACCCCATTTCGGTCTATCCTGTAAAATGAAATATTTCGGTCGTTTCAAAATTTCGGCGAAATATTTTGGAGTTCAGTCATGAAAAATAAAAAATAAAATATATACAATTAAAATAAAAACATATAATTAGAAAAATGTTATCACAAAGTTGGCACGATGCCCAGGCTCCAACCCTTTTACGAAACCTGCCCCAAAGCAGGCCCAACCTTATAACTAGCCCCATCCCAACAGTAGCCCAAACCCAGCCCCATGCCTAGCCTCATGCCCGGCCCAAAACCCAACCAGCCCGAGGCCCAACCCCAATCCCTTTTCTGCACTTCTCTAGAAGACTCCAACTGTCCAGGATTGCAGGGTCCATCAATCACGTCCAAACCATATCTCGATGAACAGTAAAAAGAAATGGGAAAGGAGGGGAAAAAAGGAAGAAAGTAAGAAGAAAGAGAGAGAAGGATGAAGAGGAGTGGCGCAGCAAGTCGATGGTGAGGCAGAGGCGACAGCGAGGCGAGGCTGGGTGGGGTGGGGTGGGGAACAAGCGACTACGACGGTGAGGCGGGGCCGATGGCGAGATGAGACATTGAGCAGGGGTACTTTCAGCCCTCTTCCTTCCTCGTTTTTTCCCAACAACCTCCCATCCAATGATGCATGGATACTTCAAAATGGGCAATGCATCGTGTCGTATCGTATCCGATACTTCAGTTTTTACATGTAAAATCCGTGTCCCTACCGTGTCTATGGCGTCTCTACCGTATCCATGCCGTATCTGGGCATCATAGCTCCCATCTCTTCTGCTTCTCCTTTCTATTTTTATTTCTTTTTTTGTTTTTCCTGCTCGGGCTACATTTATTTTTAAGAAAGCAAAAAAACGGAAAAAAAAAAAAAGAAAAAGAAAAATCCAGATTTCGGCCATTTTGGGCGAAATCTATGATTTTCGGCTGAAAAATCCGAGATAGTCCGAATTCCTGTCCGAAAAGTTTGAGCATGCATTAAGTTTCGGTTGCATGGCCGAAATTAGATTTTTCGGCCATTTCGGCTGAAACGAATCGATATGGATATGAACACCCATAGAAGATCAGGTCCCATCATGGAGTGGGCCAGTGGGACCCACTATCCAGTACACTCATAGTTCCAGGCGTGAGCTACTTTGTTCCGGAAGACAGTTTTGTTTCAGATGAGTTCTATTTGATGGATTTTGCCTGTTATGAGTTTTAAATATTGCAGTCAGGCCCTGTTAGTTTAAAGAAATACATTAGACTCTCTTTCAACTTAAGTACTATAGGGATATATGAAATTAAAAACTATTGATGATTGGAATGTTTATGGATGATCAACTATGATTAATGTACAGAGAATGGTATCCTTTAACATGTGAATACTTTATAGAGTATGGTGGAATATGAACATTAATTTGATGATTTTGAAATTCTTAAATTAATTGATTATTGATTTAAGTTGTGTTGTGGGATTTAAGTTGTGTTGTGGGATTCACTATTGTTAAATCATGATGAATGGGGATAATGAAGTGTCTCATCCCATCAGGATAATTTGGGATATTATCCTTACGAAGAGTACCAAGATGGTAAGGGAATGGGGTTGATGAAACCCGGAAACATCAGCAAGGACAAAATTTCAAATTATTATGGTAACTGTACGGGAAAATATTATTGAAAGTTGTTTTCAAAATATTGTTGGACGTACCCATTGGACACCGCTAGATGTACCAGCACATTAGGCTAGGAGATGAATTTTGACGTGGCTTTTAGGCCATCTGCGTAATTATTTTACTTTTAGGTCAGTTGCACATTCTTTCGCTATAGGTCAGTCGTTCGACTGACTATAGTACGCCTCTTGTGTTTTGAGGCACCCTTGAGGTGTACCTTTATTTTTTGGAAGCTTGTGCACACGGTGGTTAGGCGGTGGCCCCACGGTTAGAACTAGAAACCTTATCTGAATCTTTGCAAGCCTGTTCTCTTATTTTCATAACTGAATTGAATAATGTTTTTATTATAATGTTGCACACAATTTTGCATATGGACAAATCTATTCACTCAGTAAGACTGATTGTGTTTTCGCACCAATCCCAGGTATGAAAAACATAGAAAGGCAGGAGGTTCCCAATGACGAAGAAATTGGATTCGATATCTGCGGTTGAGTGTTCCGGGACTCATAGACAGTTTATAAATAGATACATGCTTAGTTGATTCTTTTGAATTACAAAGACTATTTGGAGATTTTGTTGTTTATGTTATTTCTTTCAACATTATTATTGGATTTGGATATTCATTCAATTAAAGATTCAGATTTTAGGCAAAAGCCTGGTTATTATGCTTCGAATGAATTGATTTATGATATGGTTATGCTATTTGTTGGTTACGATGCGGAATCCAACTGCCCCGGATTCCAGGTCAATACACATGGTCTGTGCAGTTGATATCTTTCGACAAGCAATTGCAAAGTGGCAATTAAGTTTTTATAAAGGTATTCAGAGAAGGAATCTGAAATAAAAGATCTGCAACTACTAAAATACTTTTAGGAATTGAAACTGAAAGATCAAAGAAAGTTATAGTGATCTCTCAGTGCAAGTATAGATTAAATTTGCTTCAAGAGATAAGAAAACTAGGCCCAAAACCTGTTGATCAAGGTTTAAAAACCCGGACTCGGGACCCGACTCGTCGGGGCCAAGTCCGAGCCCACTCGGACCAATCCTCATTTCAGTGCTCAAAACAACCAAAAAAAATGAATAAGAAGAAGAAAGGAGGAGGAGGAGGAGGAAGAAGAGGCCTACCAGCTAGCACCTACCACCACCAGCAGCAGTAGCAGCTGGCAGCACTGCACACAGCAACAGCATGCAGCCAACAGCTAGCAGCACTGCACACAGCAGCAGCATGCAGCCAGCAGCTTTTTTCTCCTCACAGCACAATGTCCAAAACCCTTTCCTCGTTTTTATTATACTACTTTCTCTCTCCCCCTCCCTCTATTAAAAGCACTTTTTAAAAAAAAACAACCATCTTGTTTCATTTTTTTTTTTTTTATTTCCCACACTAAGTTACATACAAGTCGACTCAGACTCGGCCGATTTTTAAACCATGCTGTCGATACACCAACAAAGAAAAACAGTCTCGGTCTTGAAAATAATGAGCTAGCATGATCCAAGTGCATATCAAAGGTTGATGGAGAAACTGATTGGTCAAACCATCATGTGTTTGGGTATACAATAAGCAGTCAGTGTACTCCATTTACGCATGCTCTTACAAATTGAAAACCCATGCGGTTAATCTAATTCCGGAATACTCAAGAGTTCTCCAGGGAAAGATAGTCGATGCGTGCCACCGTTATTAAATGTAAAAACCATGACAAAATAAATGAAAACGAGGCAGGGTCAAAAGTGGAAAGGAACTCTATATTGGGTACTGTTGTTGATCAATGGCAATATTATATCCTTTAAAAGCAAGAAATAACCTGTTGTAGCTCAGTCCAACCCGAAGGCTAAATACTGCACAATTGCTCATGGGGCATGTAAATAGTTATGCTTAAGAAATTTATTAAAAGAGATTTGTAATAGATGCTACTATTTTACATTGTGACAATACAAGTATACAACAGCTCTTTGTATCATTTCTAATCACAAGTACCATGAACGTCCAAAGCGCATTGAAGTTTATCACTTTATTCATGATAAGGTGACGAAGAAAGGAATAAATCTAGAAAATAAGTGAGTCAAAATCAAGTGACAGACTTCTCACAATGGCAGTTTCAAAAAAGCAGTTGCCTAATGCTTTATGCAAGCTGCACTTCACCTAGTACATATGCATGCACCAGCTTGAGGGAAACTGTTGAGAGATACTCAGTGACTGATTTATAATTAAAAATAATATTAAATAAGGACTTGTTTGTTATTGTGTGGACTGTTTTGTGATTATGTAAAATACAGGACATGGTTTGTAAATACTGAAATGTATATTAATATACACTATATAACGTACTGGTCGCTTACTCTAATCTGATGATCAGTAACTCAATTTCTCCCTTTTATTTTCCTTCTGTAAACTGGATATCTTTCTTCCTCAAGTCCATTTCTTCCTCTTTTTTCAATTTTTATATTCAATTAGCACTTGCAACTAACGCATCATAACAAAGAGTGTTGTTGATTTTAGGGCAGTACTTTGGTGTTGCATTCAGCAAAATGGTGTCATTTCTAGCAGCCGTAATCAAAATCATTCTAATTAAGCATTGGCACAACTTGCTAAAAGCTTGGGCATAATCGAAAAGATGGAAGCTAATAATCGTGGTAGCAGCAGCAGCTAGTAGCCATAAATAAATAAATAAGAAGAAAAAGAAGAAGAACAAAAGCAACAACAATAATAAGCTGAGAACACACCATCAAGTAGAAGAGTAGTAAAGAAATGAGCAAGAAAGAACCTACCGAATGATTTCAGCATGCCATTGTGGCAGGATAGGGGCAGGGCAGACTATAAGAGTGGCTCCGGTGGCGGTTGTGGAGTCAATACCTTGGATCAGCTCAGAACACAACGAGCACAAATAATCTCCATCCATTACACTCATGCTGGTACCACTGTCCCTTTTTGGTATACTCTGTCTCTTTACAGTTCGAATATTTTTGTGCCCTTTTCTACTGGAAGTGCCACGGGAACCCGAAGGTCTCACTCTAGGTGAGTAACCAACACAATCTGCATGTTGCCAAGCATCGCAAATATCACACTGTACCCATAATCCTTTATATTTGAGGCTTTCAGTCACAGCCCCACAAACACATTCAACACGTTCCCGTTTCAATCTTTTAATACTGCTGCTGCAGCTCCCAGCATCTCTGGTCCCATCATCAGTAAGAACACCATCCTCTTTGGATGGTTTACGATGAGCAAAAATGCAAGCAAGCAACTCAACAGTTTTTCCTAGACCCATTTCATCTGCAATGTACAATCAGAATAATCAACCAAAACTGAAGCAATAACAGAATCATCAATGGAGTACCTGTTTAGTAATGAATTGAAAGATAATGTAGATGCTTGCCTGCAAGAATCCCTCCCGATACATATGATGCAGACTCTGGATGTAATGAAACACTCCCACTGAAAATGAAAAGGAAGAGAAACGAATTAATGAGAAGCTTATGACTGAATGCCATAAAATAAGTACTAAATGAACATTTCATGCCCCCTGGGCTTTAATGCTAAAAAGAAAGCATAACAGAAATCGGAATAGAAATCGGACAATCCCTTTAGACTAGGAATCTCTCTAGATAATGTTTATTAGGAGCTAGTTACTCTACCAAAGAAGAAAAAGAAAACATCCCACAAGGAAATACTAAAACCCTACACCACAGGTCCCCTAAAGAAAACTACCAGATGAGGCAGCCTCACATTAGTGATTTCTCCATCAAGGGACCATCCACTTCACTGTCAACACTCAACAGAGCCCCATCTCAGGCCCAAATTGGCTGTTGCTGGTTAAATTTTATTCTAAGTGAGATTGGGCTTTTATTGTCAACTTTCGATGTATCTTTCTATGCATGGATCAAACTATCAGGCGATAGTACGCATCATGTCAACTAATAAATCAGCTTTATCAGCCAAGGATGAATCACTTAGTATTTATTGCCAAGCATAAGCATACTAGAGCATTATCGACCAAAGCCCTTTCAGCCAATTTCTCAGGCATATCGGCTAATAAACCCCTATATTGGATGACCCCTTCTAAGCCAAAAAATCTCTCTTTATGTTTTATTTTGCGAGAGAAAAGAAATAGGAGAGTTTTGTGCCTTTGTACTCCAAGAATTCCAACGGTAAACACTTCAACTAAAAGAATTGAAGCATATACGCAACCCATATCTTCAGGCTTTCCTTTATGGTAAAAATATAGAGAGGATTTTATCGGAAAAATCCCCTTAAGAGTTTGGGATGACCAAAAAGGCCTTCAATTTTCAATATAGACCATAAAGGTCCTCCCGCCACTTTTTTTTTTTAGCTGAGTGGGGATATCCAGGCTTACCCGTATGCATGAGCGGCGCTATCGCCACTCGTTTCTTACATCTCTCACACTCACCGTAGCTACAATCTCCTCTCCTCTCCACTCTCTCCATCTCCACCACTCCAATTTATCTGCTCCTTCCCTACCTTTCCCTCCCACCATTTCCAAATCCTCCAGACCCCATCTTCCTCTCCTTCGATCAAAACGCATTTCCAAACCCCTGTCCTCAAATTCAAAGGCGAGTTCTTCATAAAGAAGCTCTAGGACAGAATATCAGGGACGACATGAGCTTGGGTTAGATCGAGAAGGCTTTGTGAGAGGCGATTGGCGAGAGTGGAGACTGAGCAGCTCCGGCAACATCACTAGCCACTTTGAGGGGATTTGTAGTGGGAGGGTGGGGTAGTTACCAGAGTCAAGGGATAGCTAAAATTCTCATCTATATATATATAGACACACACACATAGTTAATAGTTATTAATATCATTTGATTCACGATACGAACTGTACAATTCATAGCATATCGCTGGGAAAGCGATATGAATCGTATGCTTAAATCGGATTTCAGACAATATTGCTCGATTCTTTCTCGAATCGTACGATTAGTGACGAATCGAATTGAGTCGCACGAATCACACGATTCGTGATGGGCAGGAACAAGAAGAGCCAACGGCTGTTTTTGCAATGTCTTTCTTAGTACTTTTACTTGTTGTAAAAGTCTCTACCACTAAAGGGATAGAAGCCTATTAGGATTAGGTTTTAAAGAAAGAAAGAAAGGAGAAAAAAGACGGAACTGATAAGAGAGAGAGACAGAGGGAGCATGGATTTCAACAAGGAAGAAGTTCGCTCCTTCGTTCGACTATGCTTCTCCAAGGTAAGTTCGCATCATTTTTCTTTTTCCTTTTTTTCCATTTTATGTTTGCATCTTTCTTGCCAGGCTATGGACATCAAACTGGTCTCTCGCCCCTACTATATTTCTTGAATAGCTATTTTTATTCACTCAAGTTTATCACTGCCTACTATTTTCTGCCTTCTTCAACACAATTGTTGCACAACTGATATGTAGAAATAGAAGCTTGCCAACTAAGAAGAAAAGGTTGCTACCTGGAGAACAAGAGAAGACGTGTGCTCTTTCTTCCACCGGGAGAAAAAGGAAACACATTGAAGCCAAACTCAGGTACGTATGTTATCTGTATCCCCCCCCCCCCCCCCCCCCCCCTTTTCCGTGCACATGCTCTTTCCTACTCCAACTCTCTTTCTTTTTTTTTCAATTATCTGAGGGCCCAACTTCATATGTACATTTATTTCTTCACCCATCATGGGGCTCACCTGTGGTTTTTCCCTCCGATGGGAGTCAAGAGCCTCTGTCATAGCTATTACACGAAACCATGTAACACCCTTTTGGAACTCCATCACAATCCCAAGTGGGGGCCCACATCGAGGTGCTTATGGCTAATGTATGAGTGGGAAATATTCATGTGCATCTACCCCTCACCATATTACGGTGAGGGCAACATAATGGGGCCAACTTTATGATCCATCCAAACCATCATCCACACACAAGGGACACCCTGAATTACACAGGATCCATTAGGTTTTCACTGATCCGAATGGACTGTTGGATCGAGGGTCAAGTTTTTCTTTAATATAAAGTCGTTAAATTTGTGGGCCATAGATAAAGGAGTCAGAGGCATGGGATTCAGCCCAAACTTGATATTATGGGCCCATCCAAGATGTCTCTTTCCATTCTTCTCCCCCCTCCCCCAAGTGCCGTGATCAATAGGTCCCTAGGTGGGTCCCTCAACAATTTGGTCACATGCTCATTGGGCTCCTCATGTTCTTTTGAAGTCACTCAATATGTAGGCCGATTTGGCAAACTAGGTCCCGACAGCCGACACAAGATCTATGTGATACAGGATATCTCTCATAAGCGGCAAACCCACGGGTAGATAATTGGGAAAGTAATCCCCAAATTCTTTTATTACAAGAGCTCTCCCTTTCTCGGAAGATCTCCCCCATTGGACCCTTCTTTTCCAAGCACAACATATACCTTTCTTTTCTCATTGGCTTCTTCCATAAATTGTGTGACGTAGAGGCAACTCACGTCCCCCTCATTCCCACCTGAATCAAGAGAGTTGCAAGGGTTCAAACGCTTGCTAATGTGAAGCCAGTCATTCACCATTGGCGTCTTCAAGTCCAAAGAGAACAATGTCTTCGAAAAAACCAAACAGTTGTTGTCACTTCCATAGATAACATCATTGGCTTTTGGGGCTTTCATTAAACTCTGGTTGGTTGTCATCGGCCACATAAGATCATAGTCGTCAATTTCGTTCTGTTCTAGCCAATTATGGTCCGAAGATTCCAGAATTGGCCCGAGGCGGAATGGAATGCCCTCCTAAAAGTTTTTGGGCATTCCGGTCTATTCCAGTCATTCCGCTCCCAATTTCAGTTCCAATTTTGGCCCAAGTCCACCCCCAACCCATATTTCATACTTTCATTCATATGGAGTGAAAACTATAAAATGGTTAATCAGAAAGTGTTGTTTAATTTAAGCGATGTAAATGTGCATTTTTTTTTCTTTTTGAAATGGTAACCTTTATTGATCAAAAGCTTTACAGTATAAAAGATCTATACTAAGAAGCGGCTAGGAAAGGCCCAAAAAAATACAGCCACCAGCCAAAAGAGGAGAAAAAATAAAAAAGAAGGCATAGGGGCCTCCAAAACACAAGGGGAAAGGGAGAGATGACAGTCATGGAGAAGCAACTTCCCTCCAATTGTACATAATGGCATCAAGAGATAAGCCCCGAAAATATGGATGACAGGTGGGAGATCCAAGAGGCAACACAAAATTTCTTTTTAAGGATTAAGTCTTCTTGGGAGGTATTGATCCCTTCAAAGCAACTTCTGTTTCTCTCCTTCCATATCGTCAAGATACAAGCCAAAAAGGAAAGGCGTCACATGGTCTTTCCTTTGGAGGTAGAAGAAATCAAGCAAAACCACTGATGGAACAACTCGGATAAGGACTGCAGAAACACCCAATTGAAGTCGAACTCCTTGAGAGTAGATGACCAAAGTGCATTTGTCAACTTGCGGTGAAGGAGTAAATGGTTAGCCGATTCTTCGTCAGCTAAGCAAAGTGGGCAAGTATTGACGACGATCACGTTCCGATGACGAAGATTGTCGATAGTAAGAAGCTTGTTCCGAAGAGCGAGCCAGGTAAAGGCTAGCACTTTAGGAGGGGCCTTGATCTCATAGTTGTCAAATTCGGTTCGGTTCGATTACGACAAAATTCCCGATTTGTTTCGGTACGGTAAGGAATCCGAACCGAACATGTTACTTGAAGGTGTTCGCTTCCAAATTCGTATGATTTCGGACGAAATCATACATTTCAATCCAAAATCTTCCAATTTGGACAAACCATAATCGAATCTCTCAATTCGGGCGAATTGAGGTTCAATCGTGAAAAGAGGAAAGAAATGATTAAGGCAAGGACTCATTTCACATACCCGTTTCCATCGAGGAGTGAAATTATTCCCTTGCCGAAGCACGAGATCAAATCTCTGCACTTGCCGGGAACTTTTTGTGGCAGAAAGTTGAGATCCCTCCCTTGTCGAACTCCTCGCCGCTGCCAAAGCAAGATCCCATCATCAAATCTGTCACCAGAGATCCAAGTATGCTTGATTCTCTCCCCCTTTCTCGTCTTTTTTTCTTTCTTTCTTCATTTTCTTCTGTTTGTTTCTTTTAGTTTTTGATTGTGCGCTCCTTTATATTAGAAAGGACGCGTGACGAGATACGGATGTGCCCCCTTATTTCAATTCTTGGTTCTACCAATATTATTCATGACTCGTGAGGGCCACTTATTTTCATGTAGATGAATTCTTTTGCTACCAGAATTCAATAGGTGAAGCGAGCGCTATTACTAAAGCTCTAGGCCCACCCTAATACGATATGTACAAACATTTGATTTTATTAGAAATTATGAATCTGAAGTAGGCCATTTGATTTGAGTAAATTATTTAAGTTAAATGAGTACTATTCTATACAAAATTAAATGGTTTTGATTTTTAATAATTGGGCCCACTGAAAATTTTGATGATTAGTTAGACATGTTACTAAAGTTCTTGGCCCACCTCAGATAATCCAAATGGTAGTATTTGATTTAATTAGAGATTTTTTGAAACTATGTTACATCTTATCAATCTGAGGTGGGCCATTTTATAGAGTAAATTATTAAAGTTAAATTAGTACTATTCTATGGAAAATTAAATGGTTTTGTTTAATATATATATATATATATATTCGGAAACGAATTTCCGAATTGGAAAGCGAAATGTCCAAATAGGCCGAAATGTTTCACTTTGGAGACAAACCGAATCAGGTTCCGAAACGAACTTGACAACTATGCTTGATCTTCCAGAGAGATGACCAGCTTCAAGTTGGAGAAGGAGCAACTGAAAGGGTGGAGAAGAAGGATGATACCGAAAAAGTACCGTCGCTTGAGGAGCCCCAACGCCTGCTGTCTTGCCCTTCTCCAGCAAAGTCTATCCCATTTAGGACCAACTGTAAGTGTGCATTTTTAATATTACTTTAGCATTCAACTATTCTTTTCCAATTTAAGATATTCTTTTATGTTTTTTTCCATTTTTCAATTGCGTCTTTTTCAGAACTAAATACAGAAATTAATTGGAATGCCAAAACATTCCACTACAAGGTCAAACCGGAATGGGGGCAGGCACGGACAACTATAATTATAAAAGAGGATCTAGAGGGTCGTCTAGCGAGCATTGGCATTCAGAAAGCTTTAGCAATAAAGTTGTTTTTATCTCTTCTTTGGGTCGTGCAAAGACTTCTAGATTGAGAAATCCTCTAAGGTCAGCTATGGTGATTTTTTTTTCTTGTTTAATACTTTTAATTTCTGAATTTCCACAATTTTCTTTAAATATCCCATACTTGCTGGGTATTCTGGCTTCATCAAGTTTAGGCCCCGAACAGCCAGATTTCATTCATCAGGACTGCATCACGATATAAGGTCAATCTCACTCAAAGAAAAACAAAGTAAGACCAGTAATAGCCAATTTGTGCCTAAGATTAGGGCTCCATTGACAGTAAATTTGATGATCCCTTGATGGAGAAATGACTAATTTGAAGGTAGCACATTGCATAGTTCATAGAGGATATTTGTTTCTAAGTATTTCCTTATGGAATGTTTTCTTTATGTTTTGTTTGCTCGCACAACCAGTGCCTAATAAACATTAGGTATAGAGATTACTGGTCTCAGGAACTTATTTGGTAGCGCTTTTAGGGGACGTGTGTAGTAGGAAATTAGTTTGGAATATCTCTTTATTTCAGTAACGCTTCGAATCCTTTCTAGAAGATCTCTTTATGTCTATACTACTTCCAATTCCTTTTTCTTATAGCTCCAACCCCCCACCCCGCCACCAGAATTATTTGCTTCCAAATGCCTCCTAATACTCACCAATCCTCCAAAGCCATTTATTTAGAAGAGCTTGGTTCATCTGTTTTATGTGTCTAAACCCCCAACATCCATTTTTTGTTAGATTTGCAAACAGTGGCCCAATCAACAAGGTCGTACTTCTTATGTCCTCCCTGGTTGCCAAGGAAAGTCGCATTGCAGATTTCCAATTCAACTAGCAATTGCCTCCTACTTGAAAAAAGACAAAGTAAATAGGGAGATTAGAAAGGGCTACCTTAAAAAAAAGGTGATAGAGCCACCTAAGAAAAGTTATGTTGACTTCCGAGTAGCCAACTTCCTTACCATTCTCTCAACCATCAAGTTCCACAAGGCTTTGAAGGTTGTCCTAATGCATAAAGGGAGACCTAATATAAATACAATTTACATGGTTGCTTATTTGTTTCACATCAATGACATCATTGCATTTCAATCAATTTATCAATAAAATACACCCCAATTAAGGAATTGGCTGTTCTCAATGAATAAAGTTGTCTATCATGAACGCAGAGACAGTTACAACCTATGCCCCTATACTTTAGTACAAGTAAGAGCAAAAGAGGAAAAGGGGGAGATAAAAGTATATGACACAGTATTCCAAAGGAGCATAGAAATAATGTATACTGCCCTGTTTTTTAACAATTATTTTATATAAAATAAAATAAAAATGAATGCTTGATATTAGTATTAGTGGTTAAGAAACGAGACTTAGGCCAGTAAAATAAACGAGTCATGCTTAAAGGACTGAATGTCACGCTTGACTAGAAATTGGGCCTATTAAGACCCAGACATTTTGCCACCCTACCAACAAGTTACATCTGTCCATTCATATATGATGTAGGATGCACATCATTCCATGGGCCAGCATAAGAAACACTGGGCAAAGCAATTTATAGCAGCAGGAGGCCCAGGCTCAATCAGTCGATCCATTAACTGAGCAGTAGATCCATGGGCTCCTTTAACAACCAATTAGAACATGGAAGATAATTTTACTTCGCCTTTTTTAGTGATGAGAATCTCATCATGATGGGTGAAAATTTATCTACAGTAGTTGATGTATTAGTTGAGCACTAGATCCATGGGCTCCTTGAACAACCAATTACATCATGGAAGATAATTTTACTTTGCCTCTTTTACTGATCAGAATCTTATCACGATACGTGAAAATTATCTAGAGAAGTTATTTGTTGTTTTCTTAAGATTCCTTGATTGATAAAAATCTTATAATGATGAGTATCGAAAGAGTCCAATAATTAGTAATTTAGGTTTTACAGATACAGAAAAGGTGTGGAGAGATTAGTGACATCAAGTGGCACCTCAGGGCTATGTAAGTGAATGCATCCTCTTTATCAAGTATTCAATGAAATAAAATCTTTCTTTCTTTTGTGTACAATGTCTGTTGGTGTGAGAGCAAGATGCATTAATGTGCTTATGCTTTAAGCTTCATCTTGGAAAGTAATCAATGGTTACTCTTCCCCTGCCTTCCCATGTCAATAAAACTAATGTGATCTTATAAATTATAATCACAATTTTTTTATAATTCCACCAAAAAATTGCTTGCTATTTAAATTTTAAATACTTTGGTACAGAAATTATGAACCAAGTTTGTCCCCATTTCTCCACATTCCACAAAAATCATAGTTGCTTCAATGGCTAAGCCTTGGCCACACTCAAGCTTGCCATTATTTGAACAGGCCAGTCATGGGGCCTATTTATATAGGCCAATCCCAGGAAAAGACCTATGTTTGGTTCCCACAGCCAGGCTTGGAAGGACCCAAGCCCATTTGAAGTCCATCCCATTGACAACCTAATTTTTAACCTTCATTAACTTGGAAATAAGAATGGCTACATCAAGGTCAATTATCTTGCAGTCTTTCATGTGGCTACGGATATAAAAAGTAATTTCTATATCCCAAGATCGAAGACTCACATTTCTCCACCTTTGCACTATTTACTTCTGCATTGAAGCCTGACAGTATTGAATGAACACTGAACAGTAGCACAAGGTATAAAATTGATTATGGATTTTCATGTACGAGTATTTTACTTTCGAAAAAATCTTACATGAACAGACATTGATTAAAAAATTTATTTATATATAGAGAGAGAGGAAAGAAAGTGGAGGGTTAGAGAGAAGAAAGTCTTGCCTGAATGGATTGTAGAACATCTGGGAATGCCTGTCGAGGAAATCCACTGGCACGCAAAAAGGACTAATGAGTTGATTTGGTGTTCTTTCAACTGAAGCTTTCAGAGTTCCTTTCTCTCGTTGAACCATCCAATAAGCCGCACGACGCTGGTATGGTCTAAGTTGCAGAAGCAATTCAGGAAATTCATCTTCCAGCATTGGTTCCTCTCTATCCACAAGAAATTGTATTATAGGCATAAAAGCAAGTCTCCATAACTGCTGTTTTTGGCTTATGCTTTACTAAAAGAAATTAATAGACTTATTAATAAACTTAATACTAGGTGAATTAACTAGGCTACGTTGGTTTTAAAGTACTGATTCAAACTTAAATTTTATAATAAAACCTGGACCATGTCAATGCTCAACTTAACTGATCTTTTGTAACAGTTAATATGCAATATTTCAATGATGGAGAATGTTCTCCTACCAGCAAACTGCATATAAGAGAGCTCATGGGGCCCACTTAGATGCAAGTTTAGCAATGGGAGGAGGGCAGATGGAAAGGTCTCTTGATGGACAAGGTGGGGTCCAAAAAATCTGCCCCATCAGATTATCCAAGCCCTTGATTAACAAACTTCAATTTTTTTTTTTAAATTAATTTAGTATATTTCAAAGAGATGAAAAGGAAGCTCTACAAAAGTTGCACCTCTCCAACAAAGAGGGAAGCAACCAAGGTAGAGCTAACCGCAAAAGAAACCCACAGGTTGGGCCATGAAAAGGAAGCCCACAAGCTAGGCCAGCTAAAAAACCCACAGCCCGGGCCAAGCATAGAGCCCACAGGCTGGGCTAAAAGCAAAGAAAAAGAAAGCAGCAGAAGCAGCGAGCATTCACACCATCTAATTATGCAAGGAAGTTACAGAGTTGACTCCTTTTAGACCTCTGGCAGATTTGGCTTTGCTCCAAGTGATAGTATCTTCAGTAAAAAAGCAGCGTTTAGAGCAGCAGCAACCATAGCCAAAATATAGTATCTCCAAGTGATACTGTGTTAGTAGATAAATCAAGAGATGGTATGAATGCAAAACTCGAGAGATGGCAGGAGGTTAGGAAATCCAAAGGCTTTAAAATAAGTTGTGCAAAGACGGAGTATATGGATTGCAACTTCAGTGGGAATATAGAAAGAGCTGAAACTACTGTGAGGATTGAAGACCATGAGTTACCACAAAGTGATTCTTTCCACTACCTTGGCTCTATAACTAATAATGATGGGGAGGTAGATGAAGATGTCGAACATAGGATAAAAGCGGGATGGTTGAAACGGAGACTTGCTTCTGGAGTTCTTTGTGACTGACGAATGCCAACAAGATTGAAGGGAGAATTTTACAGGACAGCGATTAGACCAGCTATTACCTATGGAGTAGAATGTTGGCCAATCAAGAAGCAGCATATGCATTAGTAGAGATGATAATGTTGAGGTGGATGTGTGGTAAAACTAGGACGGATAAAATTAGAAATGAGCACTTTCGAGAGTATTTAGGAGTAACAACAATAGTGATGCAGCCCGACCCAAGACCAGACTCTACAGGCCCTGATGGGGTCCACGTGATCTCTGATCTGGCAGAGATTCCTATCCTTATTTGAGACAATACCTAAATTAGTGATATTACTTAGTTGCTTAATAGAATTTCTGTCTAAATTCTATTTTGAGTAGGATTAGGAATTTTCCTATTTTCAATATCCTAATTAGTTTAGAAACAGTGTGCTCTGTATAAATAGAAGAACCCTATTGTTATTTTCCATGCCTTCATTAATCAATTCAAGTTATCGTGAGTTTATCTCTTATGTGTTATGGTTCGTGCTGTGCCTTAGGGTTGGAATCCATCTCTTGGATTCCATCAATCCTTCAGGAGACAGATCTATCAACCCGATCGCTACGTCAAATAGGTAATTAAATTACAGAAACCCGTTTGAGATGATTTGGGCATGTCCAACGTAGGCCGGTAACGGTGCCAGTAAGGAAAAGTTTGGCCATGAAGGTTGATGGCCCACCAAGGGGAAGGGGTAGGCCAAAGAGGACGTGGATGGAGGTGGTAAATATGGACATGAAGAAGTGTAACTTATCTGAGAATTTGGCTCAAGATAGATCGGAATGGAGAAACAAAATCCGTGTGGCCAACCTCAACATAGTTGGGATAAGGCTTTGATGATGATGATGATAAAGAGTTTCGTTTCATGTGCCAACCATTGTGGAGCCATAATATCAATAGTTTAGACCCGCGAACACCCAAATCTAAAACTATTAACACAAGAAAATGATACAACAACTTGGGTAAGGCCTTGTACATCCCGTCGTTTTTCAGAGTTACTTTCTATAAAAACCAGGAATGAAAAAACAAATAATGAGTTCATTTTAAGTTATGAACATAGCATGAAATGAAAGGACAGAATTATTTAGACACGTCCTAAAAGGCCAGTTAGTAACTACGAAAAAATGAGATGTTAGAAACTGAAACTGGTAAGTCAAAACAATCAAATAAACTCACTTGGAAGGTCTGAGAACTTCATAGAATCCAGCAGCATCAAATCTAGCATGTTTCCTTGAAACAAGGCTAACCATTGTTTCCGGATACTTATCAAGTCCCCCAAATTCACTAATTCCATATTTAACCTCTTGGGTTGTAACTTCCGGCCGTAGCCAAGCCATAACATTCACCATGCTCTTTTTCCATGGCTGCCTTGTGTTTTCCAAGAGTGACCCACAAGCATCAAAAGCGCTTTTTAGTATCTCTACCCTCACCCTAAAAGATGGACCACTCTCCAAACCTATATCATCTAAAACTGGCCTCAACGTCAGAAGCTTCTGGGAAACCAAGTGAACAAGCCCAGAAACACCCTCATCAGGTCCATCAAAATTTGCAGAAAGTATTACATCTGGTGATATTCCATTTTCTGAGCAATGGGCTATTAGAGCAACATACTCCAAAAATATTTTGTCTGCTGATACTACTGGCCATTGGCCTAGCCTACAAGAATGCTCCTCTACTTTATACATTTGAAACCTAAGGTAATGTCTAGATTCTCTGCAACAATCCCCTGACAATTTGTCATATGAAAATCCATTCGCAAACCTGACATCCTTGAGAACAACCTCGGCAATATCAAGATGACCATCTACATCCCAATAACTCTCATCACATGCAACAAAAACTGATTTGCTAGAATCTACATTTCTTTCTCCACCATTTGCATGAATGGCTTCTGAACATCCAGTGTTCTCTACACTTCCCCCTTCAATAATATTATCTGAGAAATTAATATCACCTATTAGCCCTCTTGACCTATTCGGACGGCTTGGCTTCTTTCTAACCATTGCTGCAAGGAAAAAAAAAAAACATTATGAAAAATAAGTACAGATATCTCCATATCATTATATGGTAAAAAAACAAGAGAGAACTTTCAGAGCGTTTTTGTGTTCATTTAACAACAGGACTCATAATGCTAATAATAATAGAAATAAAAGAAATGAATTAACAGATCATTTTTTTATATTTCAAGGCATCGTCAGTTTATGTGAAACTATAGACCAATCATTCATAATGTTTCACAAAGTCATCAGTTTATGTGAATCTCACTGGGATAACAAAAAATGAAATAAATATAGATGCATAAAAAACCCTAGAGCATGTTTGGTAACAGGAGAGGAATCCATAGATCTGATGATCCTTCACTACCACTGGAACAAGGATTCCTCGCTGGAGATTTGTATAGTTGAGGATTTCACATTGATATTGGTATGTATTGATGCATATAGCTGAGAAAAATAGGGTTTGGCATGTAAATCCACTTAAGTGAGGATTTTCAAATCTTATGGAGGGTGGTCGGATCTGAAAATCCTAACAAATAAAGATTTCCATTCGTCCAAACCCTCAAGAATTTAAAATTGCCAAACATGGATTTACCACAACTTTAGGGAAACCGAAAATATTTTCCCTAAAGATTTGGTTGCCAAATGTGACCTAAATCTAGTAAGCAAATAAAAAAGAATACAAATCCAAACAAGAATTTGCATCAACCTAAACAAACAAAAAATCGGGTGTGTTGTATTTCAAACAGGTGGATCAGATGTTTTCTCTAAATGGACAATAATCCTCTTCACAAGCATTTGGAACAACTTGAACTGCACTGAACTACCAATCAAAAAAAAAACTGCACCGAGCAAGATATAGTTTCGCCTGATGCTAGCAGGCCTAAACTGAAATGAAATAGAAACAATATCACTCAGTCACATTTATCAGGGATTCCATTCATCCCTAATAATCATCAGCATGAAAGCCTTTTCTATCAAGGTTAGACATTACACACCAATGTGAGATTCAAAAAATGTGTAAATCAAAACAAAGTAAAATCTATTTATGATGATTGAAAATGAAACACAAGCAATGCATTTTTAGTGACAAAGAAATATCATCTGTAGCAATGGAAATGGGCTAGAGCTCCGGGGAAAGCAGGGTCCATATCCTGAACCCGACAATAGATTGCGGACTGCTCAAGCTACTCCTGAGGGGAGAGCAAGTTACTGCATGACAGCTAGGTGATGGACTGGGAATGGCTCCCTTAGGGGACTTCTTTGACCACCAAACAGTCGACTCAGAACTAGTATGGCCAAAGGGAATCCAACAGTTTGTTTAAAACAAGACATTGTGATAGTTCATCATTGATGGCTGAACTACAGCCACATTCTCCAAGCAAATGTTGTGTGCCATTTGCCTCATGGCTATGGCCATTTGAATTTTGGAACTTGCCCAAACAAACCAGGTCTACTTTGCTTTCAAAGGTAGTACTTACTAGGGGCAGACCTAAGCGTCGCAGGCGATATTCGAGAAACTCCTTAAATAATACCTTAAAAATTCCATTTTATTAATTTACTTCTTAACTTCACCATTGCCCGCACCACCCAAATGAAAATCCTACGTCCCCCATTGGCACTTACGTACCCCCGCCATGTCAAAATTTGGTATAAGGAAATGATGATGAGAAAGAAAAACAAATGACAAAAATAAAAACATCACAAACCTAAACTAAAAGTTTCACCCTATTGAACAAGTAAACCTACTAATAAAACTTTCCATTTATGTTAAAACCCACTTTAAAAATTATAACAGAGATGCTCATGGATCAAAAAGATTGAAAAACTAATCCATGAAATGTATCCAATGCAACAGTTTGACGTTCTTCCTTTTCATCAATACTGGAAAGATGATTTGGGGGCCAACATAGAATATACAAAACTAATGTCAAATTTGACAAAATAAAAACCTACTGAGAATTTTTTTTAAAAAATCAAAAGATAAGAAAGTACACTCGAGAATCACCAATTTCCAAATAAATTCGTTCTCGTTCTATGTTTATGCTGACCTGAAAGATTTGGGATAGATCTTGAAGGCGGATTTTATAATTTCATAGTGTACGGAGAAGAGACGCGCACAACACAGACAGCGAATCCATCCGAGCGAGAAAGTCGACCTTTCTTTCTTTCTACTCTTGGAACGACGGTTTGATTGATTGATGGTCAGGAGTATCTTGGAGTGTTTTTAATAAGATTTTTCATGATTAGGTAGGGCCTGTAATATCATTGGTCAACCATCCTTTCCTTTGGCTCAGCCACGGCACTAGGGCGCACCTGTGCCTGTAGGTGAGAGAGAAATGAGGGGGTATATAAGGGGTATGGGATTCGACGAAAGAGAAGCTGAAGCAAAATGCTATTCATCTTGTGAGACGTATCTCTCATCACCTTATATAAGAGATAAGAGTAGAGCTCTCACACTTAAATTATTGGCATTAAATATGAATATCAGGGCTCCAACCTTATATATATATATATATATAAATAAATTTAAGTTGGTTCATTTTATTTTTATTTAATTACTTAAGTTATATATTATACTTAATGCATGAACACTAAGTGTTGTATAGTTGCTATGATGTGATCCCAATTATTTATAAAAATACCGTAAATGTACAGGTGTTTACAAATAGACAATTGGCAGGATGGGTCAAACCCACAAAAGGAGAATCAAGTAGAAAACTTCCAAATTAAAAAAGATGATGTCACAAGTAATTACAAATGCACAAAAAAATTAACTAAGGTAATGAGATATTGAAATAACCAAATCAATGATAACGAAATTGATCAAAGGATAGAAATACATCAAGCAATACAAAACCACTTTCTTATTGAAAATAACTATTTGATCAGTTTCCTACTTCAGATTTGGATCAATCAAGGCACCCAAATCTAGATGATATAACTTTAAAAACCAAATTGCTCATAAGAGATTTCTTTTTTTACAAAATTCATCAAATACCCAAGACCTCCTTCCCCTCATAAAATTACTTAAGTTACCTAAGCATTACCCATTAAATCTAAGCGTAAACCATCAAACAGAATAAAACCATAAGCATGATCTATCAAAATTAAGCATGATGATCAAAGACCTACTCTATCATTAAGAAATACAATATGGAAGGTACTAACTGGCACGAAGACAAGCATATTAAAGCATTAGATTAGCACATCATAAACTCAATCAAATAAGTATTAACAAAAAGAAAGGGTTAGGAATACTTAACATCTTCATTTACCTAATCACAAATATAATGACCCATTACACAAAAGAAAACCGATTTTTTTCATCGGTAGCACGTCTTTAGTATAAAGCTTCCGCTCCTTCCTAAATCTACATCCTGCTTGGACAAGGCCCAAAGCTACTTTTTTTACAAAAAATGATAAAGTGGAGAACCAAGAACTAAAAGAACTCTAGATCAAGAAGAGGGGAGAGAAGAAGGGGAGATAGAGGAGACGAGGAAGAGGACGTCCAGCCCTAGGAAGTGGGCATGCTTGAACATCCCCCCTATGGTCCCTTCTATAATTTTTTTTTCTCTTCTTTGGTTTGGAACTCTTCCCAAAATTGAACTTTATCTTCGCTTGGCTTGTAAGCAAAGAAATTCTCTTTTGAAATTCAAATTGATCTCCTTGCCAATCTTGGTCTCTTATTTGAACAAAACTTTAGGCTATGGGTCTCGTCAGAGAGTTCTTGTGCAGTGAAGAGAAGAACCGATGGTGTGGATTGAATAGAGGGAGAGAAAAAGGGAAGGGAAGTGTGGGACATCCAAGGGCAAGTGAGCCCCCATGTTGGACGTCCACATCCCTTTTGGATCTTCTTTCTCACAAAACTTTTATCTCCTTTCTTTTTTAACTTAATCTTCTTATCTTCCTAGAATTTCTCTCTTTACATACTCATCTTAGATCTTCTTTGGAAAAACTTTCTAACTCAGACTCTATCTAGGATACTTTTTCCTTGTTTTGAATTTCAAGTCCTGATAGGAGAGGGATCTTAGAAACTTGGAAACTTGGAGAGAGAAGCATTATCAACTTTTTTTTTCAACACAGTGGGACCCACCCTTTACTGGGAGTGCATAGGGAAGATTTCCTTGTATACTCTCTGTATTACCCAGAATAATCAAAATCTTTGACTTCTCAGAACTCGGTTCATCCCTATAATTTCAAAGATTTCCTCTTTTTTTTCCTTTTCAAATACCAAACTTTTGTATACCTCGTGCAAAATGTATACATAAAATCAATCTTTCAATATTCCGCTATAATGCTGTGAAAACAGAATTCTCCCTTAAATGCTTCGATCTTTCCTAGATTTAGGGGCTTATGAGTTTCCCTCTCAAGGCTACTATGCCGGCTTTTACACTACTATTGTTTCAAGGGCCATGAGATGCCTCTCTATTTTCTTTTCTTTTTTTCTTTTTTTCTTGTTCTCTCTCTCTCTCTCTCTCTCTCTCTCTCTCTCTCTCTCTCTCTCTCTCTCATCAATATAGGGTTTCATTAGGTGAATTTAGCTTTGTCATATAAGACATGGGGAGGAAACCCATCTCTTATGTGTTTCACCTTTTTTTCTATTTTAGACATCCCTGCATTTCATCGTAATCTTTTTTCTTTCCTTTTCTATTCCTACAGTCCCCAACAATAGGCAGCAGTTTTTTGTTCACCCGAATTAATCCAATGGTGTTGGTTAGCCTAACCATGCCGATGAATTAGGTAGACTTAGAAGGATAAACTTCAGAAAGTCATCCTATTTTTCCCCAAAAATCTCGATTCGACACTAAAGCTTCCTATCCAAAATCTTGATAGATGTATACATGTTTCAGTGAAAAACAAAATTTTGTACTATTTTGACATCTTCTAGAAAGATTGAACCTCCATTTTACTTCCTTCCAAAAATTTTGAAATTCCGGGTTTCCGAGCATCGATGAATTTTATCAATTCATTTGAAATCTTCCTTTTTCCTAAAAACAAAAACAGTTTTTTTAGAAAAAAAAAAATTAAACCAACAGAGAAAAACGAAAAGAGTCCACCCAGACCGACAAATAATCCATTGCAGTTTTTTTTCATTTTCTCTCAAGAATGAATTGTAATTTAATATAGCACAATGGTAGCAACAACATATGATCTTCGCTCTATGTTTAATTATGGCACAGAGGCTCTTGCCATCAAACGGCCACAATTGTTTAACCTTCATAATCTCTTGCTCGAATGCATTCCTTATTTTCATCATGATGATGAACTTGATGTCGGAAGGAACATCAAAATTGGGCACAAACCAAACACATCGATGAAAACTAGAAACCATTGGATTGCCTCCCAATAAGCGCTAAGTTTAATGTCTCCTACAAAACAAAAAACCTATAAAAAAAAACTTTGTTTGAATTTTATTTTGAAATTTTTCATGAAAGAACGAAAAAATCTACCTAAAATTCTTAAAATTTGGACAAGTTTGCTTGTTGCTACCTCTAAACCTAAACTAGACAGCATCCTCGATGCCATGCATGTAATGAAAAGAATGATGATGTAACATGTGGTTAAATGACAGGGGATAAAGAAAAGAAGTCACTTGATGATGAATGTGGGTCACTGTCAGATCCAAAGTCTGTTAATCCCAATAGACAAGATCTTCCAGAAGGATCTCGTCAACATTTTTATATCTCAATTCCCAAAAAAGGTTTTAGCCTTTGACCATTAACTTTGAAAAAAATTTCAATTTTAGGATTCTCAATATCCAAAGCCCTATGAAAATACACAACTCTCACGACGAATGGTCCAATACATTGGGATCTAAGTTTTCCTAAAAAAAGATGTAACTAGATTATACAGGAGAACTTTCATACATGGTTCAAATGTCTTCCTAAGGATGGATCTATCATGTTTCCACTTCATCCGTTCCTCATAGAGAGTTTGGCATTTTCATACGCATCATTCTTCAGTTCTTTCACCTCATTGAGTTGAAGCGTACGGTGGTTACAGACCAGTGGTATATTGAGATTGAAAGTTTTGAAGGCCTAGTATGCTCTATGTTCCAATTCAATAGGCAAGTGGCAAGCTTTTCCATAAACTAGCATATAGGGGGACATCTCAATAAGAGTCTTATATGCAGGTTGATAGGCACATAATGCATCCAACAATCGTAAAGACCAATCTCTTCGACTTGGGTTGACTGTCTTTTCCAAAATTTGCTTCATTAGACGATTTGAGACTTCAACTTAATCACTAGTCTGTGGATGGTAGGGTGTAGCAACCTTAGGATTAATAGAGTATTTCTTTATGAGATGCTCAAAGGTGCTATTACAGAAATGGATCCCTCCATCACTAATGATGGCTCTGGGTGTATCAGACCGAGAAAATATGTATCCCTTCACATACTTGATCACCACACGGCAATCATTTTTCTTTGTTGGAATGGCTTCCACCCATTTGAAAACATAGTCCACTGTAAGTAAAATGTAAACATGGCCAAAGGAATTCAATAATAGTCCCATGAAATCAATCCCCTAGACATCGAGAATTTCAACAATAAGAATCGAATTCAATGGTAGCATGTTTCTCCATTCACAGCATCCTCCATGCAAACATTAGTGAATTTCTACCGTAACAAATGCCAACTTCATAAAAATCATCCATTTACAACATCCTCGATGCACATCCTCCATGCAAGCATTGGTAACATCACAAATGCAAACACTATAAACATAAAATACAAAATCCTTCATCTAGATCCTTGCAGGTCCTACAACAAAAAAGGAATAATTGTTTACAAGTATATTTCCCCTATTCAAGAAAAAAGTTACAACAACTTATTTACATTCAAGCACCCCCATTTATATCCATTACCCACAGCTTTAGAGCATATCTAAATCGAACCTACATGCATTTAATTTCCAATTCCTCTTGAATATTTCTTACCAAGCCAATCGATCTATAAAACACCAAACAAAGATATGGAATTAAATTGCTACATTTGATAAAGTACTGCATACAAACATAATATATACTTACAAATTGTACACTCATCAATTGTGGTGAAGAACACTATAATAGGTAAGAATAGTTAAAGAAACTTGAAATATGAGGCATTTAATACTCTTAAAGTATGCATTAGAAGTTGCATATGAAAAAATCTCAAGATTTCAATTTGTAAATCCCTATTTAAACACAATAAAGAAAGGGGAAAACTAAAGTGCAGAGAGAGAGAGAGAGAGAGAGAATGATTTAATGCACAAAACAAGTGAGTGAGTACCAAATCAACTCAGTTTCACAATCCTACTCCAAAAACACCACACAAATTAAAGCGTAAATCAAATAAGAGCAAGGTATCTTCTCGACCTATGGATGTGCCGACAAATGCGGCGATAGAATTGCAAACCTTGTTCCATCCCTAGGCTTTGAGAAGCTTTGTATGGGTCGGATTTGAGGGGTTTTAGGGAGGCTAGGGTCTTGAATGGGAAGATGGTTTTGGTTGTGGCAGTTGGAGGTGATTAGAAGGGAAGGAGGGTTTTTTAAGGTATGGAGTGGAAGTTGAATTTGAAAGAAGGTGGGGGTAGAGATGGAGAGAGAAGGACATGTGTGTGACTCGTTATTGGGAGAATGAAGGGTTTAATGGAGCAAGAAGGGGAGAGGGGAGGATATAGTGGAAGTGGGCGTGCGGAAAAGAGGAACATTGTATAAGAGAGAGAGTTTAGAAGAGAGGAGCATCGAAATCACAAGAGAAGCATCGAGGAAGAAGAAAAGGGAAAATGGGTTTCGCACCCAATGTAGTGTGGAGAGGAGCGACAATATCGTCGCTCCACTCATATATAGATAAAAAAAACTAGAAAGGTCAAGGGACCACTCCGTTTTCAAAATATCTATTGGGGCCTCTTTTCTATTTAGGGGCCATCCATCTAGGGGGGGTTTTTCTATAAATTCCTCAAATTTTGTCACATCCCGGTCCCGTCCCTGGCCTAGGGTAATTCCCGAGATGAGACACACATATTCCCATGATATTGTACCTATCTAATGCCAAATACAACATACGAAGGAGGAAAAACAACTTTCCCACACGTGAGTCTAGCTCACTAGAACCTGTCAATAACATTTAAATTATTACGGAAGCTATAATTCATACACATGAAAGTATTATTTCCCCTTTCAGTCCAATTAAACATTCAAGTTTATACAAAAGAATTACACAAGCATAATAAATACCTTGCACAACTACACCAAAGTATAATAAAAAGTAACTAAGAAGCTAAGTTTGACCCACACAAAAGGGGCGAGTCACACTCTATCTACAGCCCTCAAAATGTACATCACGCTCTCCGGAGGAGGAAGTATCTACACTGGCCTATAATCTGGCCACTCCTCTAGTCCTGGGGGAACCTCATGGGTCTCTTCCTCTCCCTCTTGTGCCTCCTCAGGACCAGGAGCTGCACCTGCGTCTGTGACACGAAATATAGTATCTCAATACGACGATTCAGCAAGTATAGGCATTAATAAGGAAAAAACATAATGTTTTAAATGGAATTAAATGACAGTTAATTAACAGATGCCAATGTCAAGTAATAACTAGGCAATTGTGCAAGAACCGAATAATTTATGCATGTGAATCAAGGGAAAATAAAATATACTAATTGGCTACTACATTGAGCTCATTCTCTTAAAAAAGAGCGAATCTAGTTGCGATATCACCAACAACCCAGCCAAAGGCTACCTCGCTACCCGAATATGGAGTTCCGGTGCTCTAGATGACTTACTGCAGTAGTCTCGAATAATAAATCAAATTCAACCCCATCGGGTATCACATGGTCAAAGCTAAGTAGTGCCGACTCGATCGAATCGAATAATAATTGAATTTGAGTAAGTCTACCTTCACTTGTTCATAATCGAAATCGAATAGTAATTACATACACACGAATACTTACTCAATCCACAATTTTAATGAATACCAAAGCAGTTGTACGACAATTAAAGCCACGAATTGGAAATAGATAATCAGACCATAATTAATACTAGGAATGCAACCAAATAATCAATTAGGATTTGATGTCGATAAGGGAATTTGACTTCAATATGAAATGCAATAATTTAGGGGAATCAATACATTTTTACTAGCTAATTCTAAACTATTACTTATAGTCCCTCACCATCCAACACAAGGTAGTTTGGGAGGTCAACGCACTACTTTCTTGTTTGAGTGTCACTTATTATGAGAAATACGTTGAATTCCTAAACTAACCCCTATGGCATATTGTTAGAATAGTGATTTTTTTCATTAGGCCAAGTGAGGAGGTTAAGGGTTCCATTTTAAGGTCATAAGGGTCTTTAGAATCATAATCCCCTATTGGTTTAAGGCGTGCACCCATAATCCACTTTATAAAGGATTAAGGAGGGTTATTATAAGCTAGGAGTGCTAATACTCCCTCTAATTGGACCCAAAAAGCCCAAACAAACGGCTTCAGGTCCGCTCAAGCGGGTCCATATCCGCTCGAGCGGATGTCTCCAATGGGGTTGCTGTCGGATGTGAATTTTGATTCCCCCAGGGGAGGGAGATCGCCATTCATCTATATGTGCTATTTAAATTTTACATCAAAAATGAGGATTCCGACTACCCTCAAAATTGATGGATCACGATCGCCAGCTACGGTAACGACCGTAACACCGTTCTTCGACAAAAGCCAAAGAAAAATGGGAGAAAATAAGTGGGTGGGTTCTTCTCTCATCTAATGTGCTGACGGCAACACACGACGGTTTTCCTGTCACATTAATTTGGGTCTCTTTGGGTCTCCTTAATATTGGGTCAATTCGGGGTTATGAGTCAAAGTCCAAATAGGGTTAATCCTTACATAGCATAATCATGGTGTATCCAAGTAAAACAAAATAATTAAAGTAAAGAAAATAAAAGGGGGGAGGTGCCAAATATTTAAGAAGAGGATCGGCCCCATTCCCGGGTACCCCCTTCTAATCCCTTGGCAAAATAGGGTTTAAAGGCTGACTTTTTAAATCAAAATGAGGATGCAAATGAGACTTTGACTTGTGACTTCTATGTTTTTCGTGTGCGATACACGAGTGATAAAAAGTGAAAAGCTGATGGGCTGTAATTGATTGAAGGTGGCCGATGGGCCGGTGTTTGTTTTAGAGAGGCCAATGGGCCGAAATTGATTTAGAGGGTAGCCGATGGGCCGAAATAAAAATATGCAAAGTGTGTGAAATCACTCATCTCATCTAATTATTCTCATTTATTCAATTTTAGAAGTCAGTTCTTTGTTCCCTTTTATCATTAAGTTCGATTAAATCTTTGGCACCTGAGGTGGAGGAAGAAATAAAGGAAAAATCTTTTTGGGTTTATTTTGTAGGTTTTGTAGTTTTTATGGGTTTTTGATATTGGGCTAGAAGGGCCTAACTAGGGGATTTTACTTGGATTTACGTGATTAATGTTTTATTACTGATCATCGGATTAACCCTAACCTAAGTTCCTAGACCGTCCACATCAGCTCTCCCAGTCCCCTAACGGAACAAGAAAAGTGATGGAGCGAAACGTAATGCTCTAAGCTACCTAATGGGGAAATCCGATCTAATCCTAGGGTGCAAATAGCCTAAGTTTGATGGTTCATGCGCCTAAACAGTTTGTTAATTAAGGTTTTAGTCGATTCGGTTTGTTTTAAGTTATGAGTTGATTAAGAGTGATTTAGGGATGTTTTAAGGTTCTACTTAAGTTGTTTAAGGCTCGAGGATTTCAAGTTTTAATTCAATAAGTGAAATGATGTCAAAATCGACGAACAGGGTTGGCAGAGGACTTGGGAGCCCAAGGGGTGGCGCCTAGGTCACTCTGGTGGTTTGGCTAGTGGCGGTGGTATCGTTGTTATCTTAGGAATCCCGAGGATTCTTACTTGATGAATTTTAATGTTCCAAATTGTTTTAATTCTCTGATGTTCAAATGTCAAAATTATTCGAATCCGGGTTTTGAAACAAAACCAAGAATTCGCGTTTTAGTGCAAATAAAAGGATAGGCGCCAAGGGGGTGGCACCTAGGTGATGGCTTGTGATCTTCAGGTATTCCAGATGGGACTAAGTTTTCGGTTTTTGGGATCTAGGGATTATATTGGGTTCTGGTTTTAGTTAATTTAAGTTATAAGGTGTTTAGTTATTTGTTTTTTGTCGAGGTAGTAGGTCGGGGTGAAAGTGTAGGATAGGCGCCACAGGGGTGGTGCCTAGGTGGTTGTTTGTTGGTTTGTAAGGGTTGTGGGTTTTAAGTCCGAATCGATTAAAGCCTTAAGTATTTTAAGTTAAAAGTATTTTAATATGTGGATTGGGATTGGTTTGAATGTTAATTAATTAGGCTAAGTTGTTGGTCGGGGTTTTTATGAAAACAGGTAGGCGGGGCGCCCCGGGTGTGGTGCCCAAGTGGAAATGGAAGATAGGCGCCCAGGGGGGTGATGCCCAGGTGGTTGTCTTATAGTTCGAGTCGGTTTCGTATTTTTTAGGTTGATTTAAGGTTGAACTTTTATGATTTGATGTATTTTAAAATAAAAGTGTTTTGCTGTGTTGTTAGGATTAAATTAGGTTCTAATTAATTAGGTCTCTTTGTGATTCGGGAGGCTAGGCGCCCAGAGGGTGGTGCCTAGGTGGATATGGCAGGATAGGCACCCAAGGGGTGGCGCCCAGGCGGATAGTTTTTTAAGTTTTGAGTTGGTTCAATGATCTTTAAGTTAATTTGAAGCCGGACTTCTGACTTCAATTGTTTTAAATTCAATGGAATTCTGAAGTGTTGATTATGATTGAATTCGGGTTTAGTTTCAAGTGGGGTTTCCTAGTGATTGGGTAGGATGGGCGCCCAGAGGGTGGTGCCCAAGCGGATGTGGAAGGATGGGCGCTCAGGTGACTGTGTTTTGGGTTTTAGGTGTTTTATGTTATTAGTTGCTTTTAATCCGAATTAATTAGGCCCTTAAGGGGATTAAAGGTGTTCTTAATGATTTGATGGTTTTTAAATTAATTAATTATAATGTTCTAATTAATCTTAGGGTTTATCCTACTTAGGCGCTAAATTCGATAACCTAGACTATCTAACTATTATTATTGGGTTTTCTGGATATCTTTTTAATTTTTTTTTGGTTTCCCCTTTAATTTACTAAAAAGTAAGGAAAGAGAAGAAGTGATTTTATGTTTTATGATATTTTTTTTGGGTTTTTTGTATGACTCTACGATTCAAATGATATGATGCGAAGTGTGACAAAAATGGTAATTCGAAGTTCAGGACACATCAAACAGCCAAACATATCATTATCAAACAGTTTCTAAGTAAACTAAATGCGGAAGATCGGAAGTTATGCACGAAGGTGGAAAAAATCCACTTGGGCGCCACACCTGTGGTGCCTACCCTGCTCAGTCAGGGTTTTCAATGGATCACAATGAATGCACAAAAAAATCTTAGTATTTTCAACGCAATTTCCGATATTCAGCGACTGATGCGAATTCCTAATGCGAACTATTAATGATGCAGCTAGCAAATCTACGAGGAAACGATGCAACGGGCGAAGATTTAGAACCCGGACCCAGTCTCAGAAGGGTAGGCGCCTGGGGGGTGGCGCCCAGCCTATCCGGGAGAGGGTAGGCGCCCAGGGAGTGGCGCCCAACCTTTCTGCCAAGGGCTTTTCGCGATCTCTTTGATATAAATGATAATAATGACACTGTTAATGCGAGATCTAACCTAGTTATGCAATTAGAATTACGAAATCAATGCAGATCTACTATATTAGAATGAACCTAAACATGTTTCTAGTATGATGAGATGCTAATATCAGTTTTAACACAAGCTAATGTAGATATATGATGCTCAAATGATCCTAAACATATTTCTAAGCATTTATGCCAATGGAATGCAGTAAAAGAAAGGGGAGATCTAGAAATACCGGTATATGACGCGTTTCTCAAGTTCCTAGAACGAAGCTTTCGCGAAATCCCATAGCCCCAGTTGAAGATATGGAAGCCTTCTTCTTTACCTCTTCTTCTTCTTCTCTAGATCTGAAACTCTTTCTCTAATTGTGGCTACCTTTCTTCTTCTTCCTTATTCTCTATTTTCTCTCTTTTTCTTTTTTGGGTAGCTCCTTTTGCAAATGGGGTTAAGAGGGATTATATAGAGGCTTTGGGATGAGTTTAGGAGGGCTAGGGCTTCATTTATTCGTGCTTCTAGAAGGTCTCACGCATCCCAAGGCGGCTTAAGTCATTTTAAGGTGAACTAGGGTTTGAGAGAGGGTGGGCGCCCATGGGGTGGCGCCCACATGGCCTACGCAGTCTGGGCGCCCATAGGGTGGCGCCCAAGCAGTCCTGGAGGGTGTAGATGCCCAAATGGTTTGGGTTTCGCTTTTGGAACTTGGTCCCATTTGGAGTCGGGATCGAATGGCTAGATCTTTAGCTGGGGGGACCTACACTAGCATTTAGTAGGCTGGGCGCCACATGGGTGGTGCCTAGGTGGAACTCAGGGCTGGGCGCCACATGGGTGGTGCCTAGGTGGTTCGGTTCGTCTTCGGAGCATGGTCCCTATGTTTGAGTGGTCTCGGGCTACTTTCAAGCCAACTAGTGGAATTTGGAGGGTGGGCGCCCACCATGAGGTGCCTAGGTGGCCCTGGGCAGTATGGGCGCCCAGCATGGGGCGTCTAGATGAATTTCAGTAGCCTGGGCGCCACATGGGTGGTGCCTAGGTGATTTTAACCTCCTATTGGGACAAACTTCGGAAGCTTATAACTTTTGACCCGCTTATCGGATTTGGACGTTCTATATATCGTCGGAAAGCTCTCGGAGTGTAGAATCTATTGGTTCATATGTAATAGTGATCGGACGTTGGAAAGAAGAAGGGATATTCGGATCAACGATTCTAACCTCCTGATTTGTGTTAATCATATGATACTTAGGCAAGTTAAGTGTGATCTTTGTGGGAATTGGCCTAAGCATGTCTTAAGTGGTCCAAAAAAGGTTCAAGTAGTGTCAGTGTCCGGCCCTTATGTGAATAATGGGTTTGACTTGGGAGCTTGACGTAATTTGGCTTTTCTCTCACGAATTCCTAGAAATCGTCGATCTAAGTCTAAAATTATCAACAAGCACCTTTATCATCATTAATTAATCTGAATTATGCCATTAACCATTCAATTATGGGTGAAATGGGGGCATCGTTATATATGATAAGTGTTTAAAGCTATCATAGGGGGCCAAAATGAGTTGTCTACTGTTGCGCGCTCGAGCAGCCCCCAGTGCGCTCGAGCGCCCACTATAGAATCTCACTCTCCAGAAATTCCAGTGGATGGGTCCGCTCGAGCGGCCCTCTGCGCACTCGAGCGCCCACTCCAGAATTCCAAATTTCGGAATTTTGATGTGTTCTTCCTCTCCTTCCCTTCCCATACTTCTTCTAACATAAAGCCTGTAACAATGGAACCTCCTTGCTCAACACATACACCCTCACTATAACCCCATTCCATTAACACAATATAACTAAACTAGTCACACAACCATTAAAGAAACTAGAAGATCAAAGAAATAGAATTCTTGTGAATCAATGAATAGACAATATATATATAAGTCCAAATTAAGCTTATACTTGCCTCAAATTAAAGCTTCCAAGCTCTCTCTTCACTCTCTAGCTCACAAGAACCACAAACCCCCAAATATCAAACCCTAATCATAAACACACACCAAAATACTAATAAATTTTTATGCATGATTATAAGAGGGTCTCTTGACTCCATTTCAACTCAAAAGTATAAACAAGATGGGTTTTGATCCTTACCCTAACAAAAATCCAAATTGAAAGATGTAGGGGAATGGTGGAGAGGTTCCTAGCCAACCACTAGAGGAAGAAGATAAAGAGGATGGAGAAGTTAAAGAGCTTTCCACTCCTTGTCTCCAAATGCACAAGCAATCACTCTCAATTGGAGAATGAAGAATAGGAAGAAGAAGACTAGAAAGAAAAGGTAGTGAAAAGGCAAATAAAAAGGCCAACATGGGTATAGTTGTTCTTAAAAGAAAAAGATGCCTCTTTTTGCAAGAAAGTCCACCAAAGTTGTATATTTCTAATTTGAGTCAAATGATGGTCCATTTATTTGACGATAGCTCAAATGAAGTAAAGTTCAATACGGAAATCGACGAGCTCAATGAGATACATGCAATGGCGCCAAGATGACGTGCAAATGATGTAAAATGAGAAAATCAATAATTACGTAAAAGCCCTCGACGCTACCCAACCGAATCAATTCGGTTCCAACTCACCTATCTAAGACCCTAGACTCAACTAACTCAACCTATAAGGACTAAGTAACACTAAATACCGTAATTAGTAACTAAGTATAACTAATTTAGCTAAAACACAATTAATTAGTACTAAACATGGTTAAATTGGGTTGGGGTATAACAAATTTCCTTTTCAGGGATTCGTGGCATGTGTGCCACTCTTGATATAGGAATATGAGTCTCCATGCGAGTAGAGGGCAGAAACCTTATTGTATTAGGATACAAATCTCCAATTTAATGGAGGGCAGAGTTTCTCCAAATAAATACGCAAATCTCGGTTTGGGTGCAGGCAAAAACCTTCTTAAATAAGGGTCTAAATATACATATTTAGTGAAAAAGATCATGAGGGTGTTCCACCCAAGGAAACTTAAAAAGAGTCTGTGAAATGACACCAAAGTTTAAAGTCTAATCCAAGGTCTGGGTATTAAAACACTGCCAAACGAAAGCCCAGCGATTCTAAATTATCCAGTGCAAGCTGTCCAGAAAAAAAAAAAAAAAAAAGAAAAAAGAAAAAAAGAAAAAGAAAAAGAAAAAAACACCTTCCTTTGATGCGCAACATAGGATTCAAGTTAAAACTTTAAACAAATTTTCAATGGTAATTTAGTTTGGAAACTTCTTTAATAAATGAATGCTTTGATTTCCTAAACGTTAATTGGCTTTGCTGATGCAAGGTGAATTCACCATTTCATAAAATTTGTCATTTGGAGGAAAAAATTAACATTTTCTAATCACACATTCTTTTCTTGAGGTCTTCCTAAGATCAACAATAGCTGTTTCCATACTTCTCTAAGATCTCATTTTGTCATTGACCCTGATTATTTGCAATACTGCATTTGAAGGATTGTTTTCTAAAACATCATCTTGCTTTAATCCTACATTGCCCAAGAAAAAGGAAATTGAGTTTTAAAGTAAATAAGAACCTTCTAAAATTTGAATACTATAAACGACTATGATTAGAACTGTTTTTACCTAATGAGAATACGTTCTTCTAAAAGTGTCAAGTATCTAAGAATTGTATGTGCAGTTAGAAGTGTCCCTTGACGAGCCGGTTTTGTTGCATGCTTCCTTTTGTGTAGGTAATTAATTACCTTTGGGTCTTGAAATATTCCAATATCAAAAGCTTAACCACCTTTTATCTATTTTTACAATAAACGAAACCAGATATGTTATATTGAAATCATTTGTAGTTATCTAGGAAGGTTGGCTGTTAACCCAATCAAACAGCTCAGAACCCAAAACATTCCATCCCCCCAATGACAACTGCTAGATCACATCACTTCCAAAGCATACACTGAAGTTCTTAGTAAAGAACTTGGTGCTTGTCTACATTTCTAATGTTTTTTTTTTTTTTTTTCTTTCACATGGTAAGAAGGCAAACAAATAAACTGCCTTGCAGAACTATATACTTGACAATTGCTTGTAAGCTGTAGCAAACCATAGTGGCAATCAGTTGGCTGTCGGTCTCATTTTTACCATCTCCTGCATAATCTTCTTTCACACCTGTCGATCCTTTTCACGTATTTGGGTAGAATTATGGAGCTGCCATCAGCCACTTCCATCATGTTTTCAGGAATCAGCTTTCATGGTTCTTTGATGACATTGGAAATGTTGGCCAGTCCTGGCTGTCGATACACTGTACTGTTCTCTGCCCCTGTTTTAGAATGTCCACGTCTGCTTAAACCTTCCCTTTCTTGGGTGCTTCCGAATCTTTTTAATCTGCTCGTCCTTCAAAATTGAACTTTTCTCTTAACCATCCATTACATTGTCATCAGCATTTTCTCCAGTCATGCTCAAAATCTCACCATTTGAGAATTCTCAATGATTCCAAACTTCCTGTCATTAGAAGTTCTTCTGATTTATCTCCGAACTTTAACTCCTGTTTCTCTCATTTTAAAATCATTGCCATACTCTCTCTCTCTCTCTCATATATATATATTTATGTCATCAGAAACCACTTGTTTACTGCATGCCAGAGTCAGTTTTACCACCATTCAGTTACACTTCGCAGAGACTCGCCATCTTGAGAATTCTTTGGAATTTTCAAATCCCCATCACTTAAGTCAGTTCCTGTTTGTTACCTTTAGTAGCACTGTGTCCTTCCCAGCTATCATCTCCAACACTTAACCAGTAGAAAATCACATTTCTGTTTCCTCTTCATTGGCAATTCCACCTGTTTGTCCTACCAAACTTTCACCATATCTAAAGTTTACTTTTTAAGACAACTCTTACTAGAAACTATTCGTAAATCATTCGTCATTCCTAACCTTCCAATGCCTTTGAATCACCATTTTCATGACTCGTACTCAAATAAGCACCATTTTGAGATATCTCAATCTTTTTTTTCTCCTCTATCAAGTACACTCTCCGTGTTTCACTGTCCATAGCACTGTTCTTGTACTCTTCATCCTTTGTACTCAAATTTGCAGCTAATATTTATCCAACTTTCCCTCTCTAGATATTGGTCTTCATCTTTTCCTACTAAATTAATTTCTATAACCATGTTTACTCCTCATTCTAGAACCTCATTTTGAAAGGGCTCGGACCTATGACGCACGAATACTTCAAAATGGGCAACGTATCGTGTCGTATCGTATCCGATACTTCACTTTTTATATGTAAAATCCATGTCCCGTCATGTCCATGGCATGTCCCTACTGTATCCATGTTGTATATGTGCATCATAGGCTCAGACACTACCAATTTCTTCAAATCATTCATAAGCATGGTCTGTTTCTTACCGTCATCATCTTGAGGCTCAAGTTTCTCTAGCTACCCTTTACTAGAAAGTACTTGCTCCTGACCCTACAGTACCCCCACATTGCCACTTGTATCATTTGTTCTCAAACCCGCACTATTTATATAACTCTCCACCATACCTCCTTGCTTTCGTAAATGCTCTCATTTCCTATGCACTCCTATGAACATAGTTTACTCACATCACAAAATTATCAAAATTTTGAGAATCATCAAGCTTCTCCAGTCACCCTTCTCTGGAAAGTCCTCCAACCATTACTGCATATGTCTTCTATGTTACTTTGTGGTCCTATAGCTTTCTTCATGGGTCTCTTTCAAACCTTCCCAATCATAGTAATTCATAGAAATTTCTAATTGCTGGTCTTCTGATCCATTTCCTTGCTCTTGCTAGCTGTGTCTTCATTCTTGCTTGACATTCCAGTTGGTGTTATGTTTATATGTGGATTCGCTTCATTCTTGCTTGACATTCCAGTTGGTGTTATGTTTATATGTGGATTCGATGGACATCAGCACTATCTGACCAGACCATAGTCAGATTCTTTAGATGGTGTTTCTACTCTTCAATCATTGCTTCTTTCCACTTAAAAGCAATCCAGTTATAGCCATCATTTGATGGTCCTCTGTTTTTTTTCTCTTCCTAATAGAGTTTTGATCTTGTTCTTCTCCTCCTTATTTGCTGCCTCCAAGGCTCTTGATTCTTCATTTAAGAGAAGCCGCCATGGAATGCGTTTCCATGAGCTAGTTGGTGAGCTCCATCATTTGATTTCTCAGGGTGACTGCTTTAACTTTCATTTTGTTGAATTTCCTCGACTTCTTTAGTGAATCTCTTCTGCAAAACAAGATAAATAATGTGGATTAGTTGAGAAACACCATCAGTCATTGATTAATTATTTTGATGATTGGAAGGAATTATGCTTGAAAGGGAACTCTGGTGTGTTTGCAAAACATTGAAAAATTTGAAGCAAAACAAGATGATGATCATTTATTTAAAATTGGATAATAATGTGAAAATGATCTATAATTGTGGGAAATATAAACATAGTTTCCACACTTCTCCAAACAATCTTCAGCTACTATGGGCTCTGTTCACATTTGATGTTGAGAATCTATTCCAACATCAAACACAAAATAAAGAAAATGTTACATTGTTTATGGTAGATGGCAACAACCTATTTTTACAATGTGTACAGGTTTAGTACATGTTCAAGCCAGGCCCAAATTGCATAGATAATATATGATCAAATGTGATACCATTTGGTACTTGTCCAAATTGCAAAAATGAATCAATGTTTACCATATTATTGAGACTTTCAACAAAAAAAAATTATTATAGTAAATATAGGGTCTTCCAAATACCTTTTATCAGTTGAAGTCTGCAAATAATTTTAGATACTTCTATCATGTTAAAAGTAGGACTTAAATTGCAAGGTCCGATGAGATGGAGGACCCTTAATCAAAATGTTATCAAGTAGTATCTAAAACAAGATGAAACATTTACAGGATCCTTCATATACTGATTTTTGTAGTATATTTGGTACAGTGGCATCTTCCTTGAAGGTTTTGTTTCAGAATTTTTGTGCCAATAGAGTAAAACAAGGGTGTATGTTTGATAGATGTAGTATTGGCTGTTGCAAAGCACATACTTTGACAGGTAATTACTGGGTTTGGTTGTTGATATGGAAGAAAATGTAGGCCTCATAAAAAATAGCAAATGACAACAAACCCCTAGTAAATATAAACATGAACACCAATGAGTGGTAGCTCAGTTGGCCAAGGACTCTGCACCCCAGGAAGTGGAGATGTCTTGTGTTTGACACCTACCTTCATTGGCCACCTCCTATAGTTTTACCCGGTGCATGTGGATAGGAGGGGCATGTGCCCCTAGGGATTTTTTCTCAACTGTCTAGAATCGAGTGTCTCTCGGGCTCAAGGCCAAAGGCTCCTGGGTTGGGCTAGGCGGCAGATACCCTGGGTTATCAAAAAATATATATATATATATATAAACATATCCGTCAAAAAAATAATTAATAACATTTAAACTTTAAAATTGAACATCTCCATCAGAAATTAATCCATAACATTTAAATTTTAAATGTGAACATATTCATAAAAAATAAATCCATCACATTGTAACTTTAAACATGAACATATCCATCAACATGCTCGAGCATTCAAAAGTCTATTTTTTTAACACAACCAACATTTATCTAATCTAAATAGAATCATCCAACTCATCCAATAACCAGTCATGTCGATCATCTGCATTATTAGATGTAAGAAATTGGCTACATGCATGTTGATCTCTTAGTAGCTACAAGACATCCTTCTTTCTGATCTCTTTAAATTTAGCTCTTGAATAGCAGCGATGATATCACTTTGACTCGGTCCCTTTGGTGGTGGTATCATCCTTTCAGCAACTTGGGTCATAATGCTTGTCAATTGCATAATTGCCTTGATAGGCTCATCCTTACTCATAGCCACGTGACTCCTCTTGCGCAGTGGTGCTTTAGAAGTACTCTCTCCTCTCTTCTCAGAGATACTTGACTCTACTTCTACATCAATGTCGTTTGCTTGGGGGCATCCATAGGATGGGGTGGGCGTTGAATGGTCAATGGCACATCTCTTCCATCCGCTATTGAATCCCCCATATATAATACTGAACTTTTGAAGGTCGACAATATTTCTATGTCAATAAAATTCATATTCTGGGTGCGCCTGAAGTCAACATACGAAACAAAAATGGGAAAAGAGGAGATTAGGAAACGAATTAACAAAATCACATTAGAGTAAATTACTAAAGCACTCACCTTAATGAAGTCATTCCAAACTTCTTCGTTAGCAGTAACACTCTTTGTAACATTATCCCATCCAAAACCACTTAATTCCACAAGAGTCTTGATATGATAATAGTGACCCTTCAATGTTCTAAGCCAGTTCCTAATTTTATTTCTGTCATAAGCATCTCCAAATTTGTTTTTCATTAGTCATTCAAGCTCTTTCCAACCTTCCGAAGTAAATCAATTTTCATCTTTTCTCCCAAAATTTATTTGTTCTAACATGATATCAGTTAAAAATGCATCAGCAACCTCCGTCCATGTGATGTTCTTCTTGTCTATCTTTTGACGTTTGTTTCCCGTGGATGGCCCAACAATCATTACAAAATTAACTGCATTGTTGCCATCTTTTCCACTTCCATTTCTAAATAACACAAGAAACTTCTGTAATTAGATGGTAAATAAAAACTACAGTAATAAACATTGAATCACTCGCTAAACAACTTCATCAAAGAGTGAATTGGAACACTCTTGAATCCTATTTTGAATTGGTAAGTCTCTCTTGGCATAAAACACATATATGCCAAAAAAGAAAAAAGCAACATATGCATCAAATTTTAAAATTCTTCAATTTATAAGTGTCTCATTTATCACATTTAAAGAGCTGACTTTTTTCTTCTTTTGATTTGTTATGCATATATGATCCCCCGCAGAGCAAAGTTATGCAAATATGATCCTAGCTAAAAAATTCAACGTTGCAATTTGGTAGGTTAGGTGGAACCACATTCTACAATCCAGAAAACAAGTGCACTATGTATTTAATCAGGATACCTTATCTTCAAATTCAGACAGCTTGTGCTTTGAGTACATGCATGTGCACAAAGGGTTTAATTTGTTGTCTTCAAAAAAAGAAAATATGAAGAATATGAAGAATATACATGTATCAAAAGAAAGCTGAAAGTGGAGAGAGAATAAGCGGTCGCGACTGTGCTTATCTGTGCACATCTAATCAAGTGAAGACCCCACTTCAGAACACTATCTTCATTACTACGGCTATTTAAAAGGGAAGTAAAGGTAATAGTGAACTGTACAGGTGAAAACAAGTACAATAACTATGAAAGTTATCGGTTATCCCCCAATAACTATCAGGATGGAAGTTATCCTATAGATGCCGTATCCATGCCTGTTTGAAAAGTGAATCATAGTATTCATTCTTATGGGAGTGAGAATGAGAAACAAGAGATACATTTCTTGAAATATGGACGAATGGAAGTTTAACTCCTAAAGAAGCACTTCATGAAGCTTCCTGTACTTTGATTGACTTATTTATTCCTTTTCTACATGCGGAGGAAGAGGACATTCATTTTTAATTAGAAGACAATCAAAACAAGTTTACTGTATCATTTTTTACTTTTCATGATAGATTGGCTAATACCTATTTAATCAGGATAACTTATCTTCAAATTCAAACAGCTTGTGGTTTGAATACACGCATGTGCATAAAGGGTTTAATTTGTTGTCTTCAAAAAAAGAAAATATGAATAATATGCAGAATATACATATATCAAAAGTGAGCTGAAAGTGGAGAGAGAATAAGTGGCGGTGACTGTGCTTATTTGTGCCCATCTAATCAAGTGAAAACCCCACTTCAGATGACTATCTTCATTACTATGGCTATTTAAAAAGGAAGTAAAGGTAATAGTGAACTGTACAGGTGAAAGTGATCTTTATCTGTCTGATGGGTAAGTGCATTGCTCATCTGTTAATTACCAGCACCTCTTGTTTTTCTTTTCTTTTTTATATTTGACTCTGCGCAAATATAATTAATGTTTATATGAAGCTATGAACAGATGATGGACATGAGAGCCCTTTCATGTTTTTTGACTTAATTTTGTACAGAACTTGCACTTCAGGCTCTCAACCCCTATTTACATGTGTAATAAATTAAAAGGAATAAAGTTGAATTATTATACTATCCTTTTTTTAGGTAAATATTAGACTATCCTTTTAGCATTGGTTATGGACTTGTATTGTGTTCAATGGGTGATGGTGTGTGTCCATGCACCTTGTTAATGGAAATCATCACTGATATTGGTGATTGCAGAAAGCTTTATAATCTAAATCCTAGTAAGCTAGACATGTCACTAGTCGAATCCTCTGATATCAAAATGATCTAGATGGAGTAGTCAATCATCATACAAGAATGTCATTTTGTTGTTTTTACAATGCTGAATTACGTTTCCTCATTGATGAATATCACTAATGTGTCATGTTAAATTACCTATAAAATTAAAATGATGAAGCACACACGTATCAGAAAGACTAATCTTAAGTTGGATCAAAGCAAAAATGGGTCCCACATGAATAAATGTATGGACATGTGCAATATATACAGTCTGTTACAGTGTCACACATGATCGTTCCACAGGTATGTTCCTCCCAATGGAAGTTGAATTTGGTTTAGAGGGGTATAAAATTTTTAAATGAGAGATTGAGAGGATTTAAATGAGATATTGAGGGCACGTTTGGTAACTGTCTGAGGTGTGGAATCCTTTCCGATTTTCCTCATTTGAGGTGACAACCCACGTTTGGTAAAAGGTGCAGCCGTAGAAGAGGAATCCATGAAATACCATAAAAATCGCCCAACATGCTGAAAGTTAGGATCCCACCTACCCCCATCCGATCTTCTCTCTCCATGGAAGCGCCGAAAGGCGCCGCTACAGTAACTTGATGGTAATACATGAGTTATCGATTTCTGTTGTGAAACCAACCTTATAGGTCCCACAATGAAGATCTAAACCATCAGTCTTGTAAAGAATGGCCAACACGGCTATGTGATGAAATCTAAGCCGTTGATTTCTTGTATATCTCGAGATATTAATAAACAAGCCCATAGCGTTGGATCATCATTTGTGACTTTTGTGGGGCCCTTTTCCAAAATCCAAACCGTTCAATCTCCTCATCAGGTCTAAAGCAACTACTATACCAAATCCGGTAGCCTGACTCAACATGAATCATGAGAAAATTGCCAAAATCTCCTTGACCGTTGGGCTTCCTCTCCCAGAAAAAATACTCAAATACCCTTGCACTATAGCAGAGGCGGTAATAAGAAGGTTCCACTTTTTTCTGTGGAAACATACCTTACTGGTCCTAGTTTTAACATCCGAACCGTTAATCTTAATAATAAAGTCCAAAACGACTATGAGAACAATTTCCAGCCGTTGATTCTTTGTAGATTTTGAGATGTTTTCAAAAAATCCCACACCCTAAAAAATATTTTTTTTATTTTTGTGGGTCCCATTTGAAAGATCTGAACCGTCCATCAATTATAGAAGGCTAAAGAAAGCTAGATGCTCAAATTTTAGGACTTGACTCTTCATGGATTGAGAGAAAATGGTAACAAACTTTTGACCGTCGGATGTAGTATAGGTAAGTCCTCATATTCCTATGTTTGCCAAACTTGGAACTGTACGAGAAAAAATCCTCACCGAAGATAACATTGTAGAAGAAAAGCAAGATATCCTCTGGAAGATGGATTTCCCTCCCTAGCAGGGATGTTTGCCAAACGTCCCCTGAGAGGATTCGGGTTGGAATCCTCTAATTGTATATACGACATACCACTTGTTCCATGCCTTTACAAGGACATAAACACCTTGGCTTCATAAGTTAATCTAATGCAAAATTGCACGTCATGTGTTTGATGACACTTGGAGTTCACTTTACAAGTGTTTCATACATACATGAATGCATGGATTTAACAACAGATGGGAGAAAAATCCAATTATTTGTCAGTCCCAAGTAACATGAACTTTTCATTGGAAACCAAGATCACTGGTGTTTGACTTATTAGATGGGCCATCACTATATCATAAGGTTGTTGATAGCTTAGATCAGAATCATGTGATCAAGATGAATAAATCACGATTTAACAAATCTAAGACCTATGAATTGAACCACGTGATTAAAGGAAATTAAATACCATCAAATACAAATCAAAGAATAATGCATGATAATAATTCAATGAGAAAATACAAAAACCAATATGCACAAATCAAATCAAATATACTTTAATGATTAAATAATAGGTTTCCCTTTAAGCTAATTCTAATATGCACATGAATCAAGAGAAAACTTGTATTAATCATGTATAATCCCTTCATGCAAGAATTGTAATATCCCGAGTTACCGGGCTAGGATTAGTTTGGCCCAAGTATGACTTTAGTTGATAAATTAGGATGAAATTAGAAGATAACTCACATGTAGAGTTTTAGAAATGGAGGGAGTGGAATACTTCCTCTAATTAGGAAGTATAAGAGAACTTGGACTCTATCTCCCCATTATATATAGATAACCAACGACAGTATTATGGTATTCTATTCCTTTGGAGAGAATTCTGAGAGAGAGAGTTTTGTGGCTGTCAATCAGGAGAAGGAGGGGAAGGCTATTGATGTTCTATTCGTGTCCGCATATTGCAAAGGCGACAATCGTTTATTAAAGGTGAGTGAATCTTCTCAGTTACCCTCTAATGGTGCACAGACGATTGGTAATCCAATTATTGGGAATTTTACTATGCATAGCAACATCTAAAACCTATTGAATTGGCGTGAAATATATTTTGAGTCAAGGAAGCATGTAATATGGTTGCTAGAATGATAGGATTGATAATTGAATGCAAATCCAGGGAATCCAGCAAATAGACATTAGTTTGGTGGAACACAGAAGCATGTCGTCATAGTACATGATGCTGTTTTGGGGATTGTGGGGCCCCTGGCCCACTGTATGGATGATCTGGACCATAGGGTAGGAGGGAAACCCATGGTCGACCAAGATGGACTTGGACCCATGTGAGGTGGACCCCGTTTGGGCCACCATCCACTTGATTTTAATGTTACAGGCGTGAGTTTGATGAAAATAGAGCTGAAGGTCGACACCTATAGTAGGACCCATAAGTGGATTTGATTGGAGATCAGGACCACACATCTTTTATAGGACCCATGGTCGACCATAGGGAACCTAGGCAACAGATTCAAAGAGACCGAGGCGTGAAACTGACGAAAAAAGGGTTCAAAGTCGATAACTATTGTGGGGCCCATCAATCATAGATTAGGACCCCACGTCTTGAAGTAGGCGCAGAGACGATCTGAATGGTGGTGGTCCCATGTGGCCTGGTCTCTATTTGCCCAGTTATCCAAGAACTTCAATTTTGTTAACAATAAGGCTTATTTATGAATTCTAATTGTATTTGTTAAGCATGTGGGACCCAGTAAAGATATCTGATGGTGAATCTAATCCATTAAGAGTAAATCCTATACTTGGGTGACCTTAGACATTAGGTCTGATCTTGGTTTGGTCTAGCAGGACCCACTGGATTTCACTTTGGAAGGTTTCAAGCGTGAATTTCATTGTTGTAACAGTCTCTGTGTGTGTAAGGGTGTATTGGATGGAATTTATGAATGGGGAATTAGCCCTAGACTTGGTATATAATTACTAAATAACCAAATTAATTAAGATTTTCATATAGTTATAATAAATTGTATGGGATATCTTGAAATATTTAGTATGATTCAGTCACCTTGATTGATATTCTATGAAGGTGGGCCTCTACCACATCATCCCTTACCTATTATGATCAGAAGTGGGGCACTAATCTAATGAGGATTGGTATGGGATTGGCTCCACAATACTGTTGTATAAATTATTAGTAATGGATTATGGTTGCTATGTGATCATGATATTGTGCACTCGGTCCCAGACATGGGATGTTGGACTTAGTGTCCAAGCCGTTGCAGCGGCTAGTCCTTAGTGGATGTGAGTGGCCATTGAGTTGGCTGGTCCTTAGTGGACGTGTCTGATGAGACAGGGTCATGGTGACCGATATACATGTATACGATGGGCCTTTGAGGCGTGGTAATGTGCATGGGCACGGATATGTATATGGAGTACTTTTGACGGCATTTAATATATTGATTCAAATATGTTGATCATGTGATATTATGTTTTATGCTGCTTGTGTAATTAGGAAAATTCATTCACCAATAATACTGATATTGTGTTGCCCCCTTTAGGTAATTTTACTGCGGGTGGGACAGATCAGGATGGCGTTCAGCACGTAGATTTTGGCATGCGTGGCTAAAGGGAGAGAACGAGAAATATTTAAATAATTGATAGAAGGATTAGCTTTTGTTTAGTAATTTATATAATGTTGTAGTACATTATTGATTTGAATCAGAACATAGGAATTTGGATCATTCAGAGATCATTGATATTGTTTGACTTTTATAAATTAATTAGAATTATAGTTTGATTTAAATGCCAAATCTCTTATGTGAACTATTTGATAAATGTATGGTAAACATTGGCAAGTTATCACGATCTGGATATCCGACGGGGCCTCGGAATTTGGGTCGTGACAAGAATCATGGAGAGAGAAAGAGTTCGATTGAGAGAGAGATGAGAGTTTGAGAGAGGGAGTGTGTGCGCGCGATTGAGAGAGAGATGGAGAAATTAATAGATAGAGGTGAGAAATTGAGAGATTGAGTGAGAACAATTGTGATTGAAAGAAACAAGATGAAAAGTTAGACAAGGAGAGACCGATTGAGAGAGAGATTGGGTTATAAAGAGTTTAAGAGAGAATGAGAGACTGAGTCATAGAGAGAGAATGAGAGATTCAAAGAGTCAGGCCAAGAGGAGATGCATACCTAGTTTTGGTGAAGCAAAGATAGCGGAGTTACGAAGCTTTCGTCGAGAAAGCGTTTCCTTCGCGCAAAAGAAATTGAGGGGAATAAAAAGGGACTCTCAAGTGGTATGAATAAAAACAAGGGATATGGAGTTTGATCCAGAGTCTCTCCAATGACGGAACACACCGTCCGCTTCACGGGTGCGATTTTTTTTTTTCACATAATAACATGCATTTAATAGGGTCCTTGGTATGAAAAATCTTATGTGAAAATGGGTTGATTTACACACCATTTTCACAGCTAATTTATGCATCACATGCGAAAAACAACACAAATAAACATTTGCATGTGAAACATTTTCATATATTTTTTTTATAACGGTGAAATTTATTGCTCAAAAAAGAAAGAGAACAAAAGATTACAAGAAGAAACCCCCAACAAACCAAAAAAATCAACTAAACATCGAAAAGAATAGAAGTACGGAAAACTCCCTCTTTTGCAAGAGCATCCGCCATGACATTAGCCTTTAGAAAGATATGGGGAAAAGAAGCACCCAAACGACTAGAGATATATTGCACCTCCTCCACCTAATCCAACAACATCCATGGAATAGAAGCTTCCCCAGAACCCCATTGAATAGCTGAGTAAGAATCCCCTTCAATAACAGTATTGATGCTTTCCAAAGTTAACAAGTCACAACAACCAATAAGAAGAGCAAAAACTTCTGCATCATTAGCACTTAGGTCCCAAGAAATTTCGTAACACTTTAGACTATACGTTTCCAATCTCTGATAACTCCTCTAATACCACGCCTTTGTGAAGAGTGAAGAAAACTGCCATCAAAGTTTAATTTTAAAACACCATTGGGAGTTGTCCAAAGATTTTTCTAAACAAAAGTAACATGGCGAACCCCTTGGAAAAAACTAGCTAAGAACTAGAAAGATCTTCCAAATAGACTCCTAAGAACTCCTTTCGCTTCACCACCCATTCCAAGACAGACCATACAATCGATTCAACCACCTCTTTTATTGATTTACAAGTGTTTTGAAAAACTCTATTATTTCTTTCCAACCAAAGCTTCCAAATGGTATCATACAAAGCTGCTATCCATATAATCCTTCCACGAAAGAATTTGCATCCATACCTCCACTAAATGAAAAGATCTTCAACAGTTCCAGGCATAACCCAATTGATTTCAAACATGTTAATGATAGCAAACCAAACATCATGAGCAAAAGGACAATGAATCAACAAATGATGGACACCGTTTCCTCATCATTCAAGCAGAAAGGGCAACCATTAACAATAATATGGTTCCTTTTCCTCAACTGGTCAATAGTAAGGATTTTATGATACCAACCATTTTCGTATGCCTAAGGGATACCAATAATAAGTCGGTGCGGGGCATAGTAAATCCAGGAGGGCCCTGACAATGAAGCAATAGGATTTGATATCTGCAAATGAGAGGCTTCGAGACTCACTTATTCTAATAGAAGCATTCGTTACATTCTTTTTATTTATTTTATGACAGACATTAAGTATTTTAAGTTGGATTGTAAAGTTTTATTTGATTGAATCATTTTATTTGGATTCAAACATTTTATTTAAATAAGTGGAATTGTTTAGGAGCTGCTCAATTTATTATGCAAGTTGTTTTGACCTATGTATGTAAACATGAAGCTCATAGAACACGACATGGGAACCGTGGGCCCCGGATTCTGGGTCGTAACAAAGGCATACCAATTTTGTTTCGTTTTTCTTGTTGATCTCAACATCTATAGCGGATTAGTTCTGAGAATAGTCTCATACACATGATCTAGATTTAATTTGCCCTTACTCGAGTCATTATCAGTATCTCTTAGTGTACGATCTGTTCCATAACTAAAATCCTAACAGGTTAGAGATGCATCTAAACCACATAATAACATAGTATTCTCATCATGATTTACAATTAATGCCATTGATTTCATAGCCGTGGCCAATGGCTCATTTATACAAGAACTACACCAAAGCAATATAATACATGTATGTTAAGCATAAAATCATCAACCACACAAGAATCCTAACTTCTGATTGTCAACTTAGCATGTTCTACTTCTATCTAGATTACACGAAAACCATACATTCATGCCTAGAATCCCACAATGGGGTCCAGCCATATTTACAACCCCTAGAATGGAGCTCGATTGTCAGTAGAACCCAACCTTAAGATTCGGCTAAAAGCCCATGCACAAATCTTTCAGTTCTACAGATTCCATATCTGGTGTACACCTTTGTATTAACACATTTTGAAACAAAAGTTCCTACCAATAAATTACTCAAGGGATTTATTTTTAAGCTTTCATAATTTAAAATAAGGATCCTGATCAGTTGAGTATTCTGAAGAATTTATGACATTGAAGCTAGGTGTGACTTGATAAAGCTTCTGTTGATAGATAGTTTCATGGTTTGAGAATTGATATCCAGCACCTAATTGCATTCCAGCAATTTGATAGCATTGATGAAGTGAGCCAACACACTATCAAGGCCGAGTAAATTGCATATTATCAAACCTGATAATTTAGTGCATCTAAATGGGCTGTACAAAAGACTCCATCAAAGATGTATCCTAATCCAAGTGGTAGCTCAACGGATAAAATTCTTTCCAAACCTGAACGTTAGATTAGGTTCATATGTTTCAATTGTCATCAACAGGGGCATCGATATGTTGAATGTCCAAAACGAATAAAGTACATAGAAGGTGAAAGTGATGTGCCAAATCCACCTAATGATCCTAAAGGTAAAGAGACAGAGCAAGTGGAAGAATTTGGTCCTGAGGATGTTGTTGGCGAGCCTCTTGACAGTAATCGATGTGAAATTCTCATAGTCCTCAAGAAGACTACCCTTACTAGTGTGAAGAAATAGTTACAGAATAATATTTTTCGCTCAACAAGTACTGTGAAAGGACAAGCTTGCACAGTTGTGATTGATAGAGGAAGTTGTAACAACATCACACATCAAGCTCTTGTTGATCGCTTGAAGCTGAAGGTACGAAAGTATTATCATCCCTATTTTGTTTGATGGTTAATGACAGACAATGGAGTACAAGTGCGGCATACATGCCATGTTACTTTTACCATTGGTGAGGACTACAAAGACATAGTGTGTTGCGATGTTCTACCGATGGCTAGTGGTGATATACTATTGGGACACCCATGGATGTATGACAAGGACGGGAACCATGGAATGAGAGACAATACATACATGTTTATTCACAATGGAAAGCATGTCACACAAGATCCTATGAAGCTGGAACCACCCAAGACAGGATGAAGAGATAGCGTCACCAGGGAAGCATTTCAAGTATAGCATGTCTACAGAGGCAGTGTTAAGGAAAACCGAGTTCAAGGTCAAACTCTTTTGCAATTTGGAGGGAATGATGTAGCAGCACCAATAAGTCGTTGCAAGAAGGCTTGTGGCCCATGGGTGGGACCACGCAAGATTATTTACACTTTGTTTGGGAAGGGGGGAGGGGTGGGGAGGGAAAATTTGAGGGGGAAGGAAAATGAAGGGAAGGGGAGGGGAGGGGAGGGAAAATTAATTTTACCTCCTCTTGTTTGGATAGTCAAAAAGTAGGGGGAAGAAAAGTGAAAAAGTATAATTTTGTTCGTTTGTGAGGTAGAGAGACAATTACCATTTTATCCTTACTTTTGCAAAAGCTTCAATTTGACAAAAGGGCAATTCAGTAATTTTCTAAAAAATCCCCTCTTTGCCTCATATTTTCCCCCCAGTTTTGAAGGGAAAATTTTGGAGTAGGCCCCACACTAATTTTACCCCCAAATTTCCCTCCCCCACTTCCCAAACACCCTCAATTTCAAAATTCCCTCCATTTTCCCCTCTTTTTTTTTTCCTTCACTTCATTTTACCTCCTTCCCAAACGATGCATTAGAATATTATTGTCTCCAATTTTATTACTTTCTAATTTTTATGAAAGAGTTATAACTAGGATAGTTTCTAAGTTGCTTTCCTAGTTTGAATAGGAGTCTTATTCCCTAAGTTTTAGTTTACTATGTATATGGCATTACAGAGATTAGAATCTCATACTTGAAGATCAATATTATTTTGGCTGGGATTTTATCCTTTGAGAGGTGCTTCCTTGTTGATATGTGGAGACCTCATATCATGCTTCTGCACTTTTCCATGCAAGCCCAACCCAAGGTCTTGTATCAATTAGTATCAGAGTAGAAGATTAATAGACTTGTGAGTTTTATCCCTTTTGAGGCGCATCCTCATGTAAAAGTCTTTGCGGAGACCTCTTATCATGCTTAGGTACTTTTTCATCATGCTTCAGCTCTTTTCCATGCAAGCCCTAACCCTAGGGCCTGCATTGCAATCTAGTCTACTTGACTACCACATGCCTCGAAATATTTCATGCTTTCAAAATTGTTAGTGAATTTATGGAAAAACCTCGTCATCTTCACTTAGCGGTTGTGTTTTTTTTTTTTTGAAATGGTAATTTGTATTGAAGAAAGCTTTACAGTATACAAGAACTATACTGAGAAGCAGTTGGGAAAAATCCCTAAAAAACAGCCACCACCCAAAAGGAAGGGGAGCTGTACAAGGAGGTAAAAGGCTTCAAAGCAAAAGAGAAAAGAAAAGAACAAGATCAACCAACAATGACTTCCCTCCAGTTAAACATAATGGCATCGGTGGCTAGGCCCCAGAAGTCTGGAAGAAAGGATACCCAAGAGGCAACACAAAACTTCATTTTGAGGATTAAGTCTTCTTGGGAAGAAATGGACCCTTCGAAGTATCTCATGTTTCTCTTTTTCCAAATTGCCCAGATACAAGCCAAAAAGGAAAGGTGCCACATAGTCTTCCCTTTGGAGGTATTGATCGGACTTATCCACTCTTGGAACAAGTTAGGTAAGGATTCCGGAAGAACCCAACAACAACTGAAATCCTTAAGAATCAAAGACCAAAGAGCTTTAGTCATCTTGCAATGAAGAAGGAGATGGTCAACTGTTTCCTCGTCAGCTAAGCAAAGTGGGCAAGCATTGACCACAACCATGTTCCGGCGATGGAGATTATATATAGTTAGGATTTTCTTCCGAAGAGCTAGCCATGAAAAAGCAGTGACTCTTGGAGGGGCCTTGATCTTCCAAAGGGAGTGCCAAAATCCAGAAGGAGCAGAGTCAGCTAATAAGGTGGAGAATAGGGAGGAAACCGAGAAGATGCCATCACGAGAAGGGGCCCAAAGCCTATTGTCTTGCCCTTCGCCAGAGATGTTTATCCCATTAAGCACCTCGAAAAGGTTAAACAGATGAGCTTCTTCTACCTCATTTAGGTTCCTTCTAAAGATCAGCCACCACCGACTGCTGTTAGGATTATTATGAAGATAATCCTTGACCCAAACATCGTGCCAAAAGGAGATTATCTCCCCATTGCCAACACAAAAGTGAATGGATTGATCGAAGTTAAAATTTAGCGGAGCATATCCCTTTCCATAAGGTAGAGCAACCTTGGGAAGGAGGGGAAGTGTCCTAACCCTTTCTCCTCACTCCGTATTTGGCTATCAAGATGCTTCTCCACAAGCCATTTGAGTCTTCCCTTAGTCTCCAAAGCCATTTTCCCAACAAAGCTTGATTCTTGATCCTTAAAGGTCTTCAACCTAGGCCGCTAGAATCTTTAGGTGAGCTGACCGATTTCCAATTGACCAAGTGAATTTTCTTTGAATCCTCGCGGCCATGCCAAAGGAAGTAGCGTTGAAGCTTCTCGATGCGATTAATGATAGCAATGGGGCATTTGAGGATGGACATGTAGTAGATTGGAAGGTTGGCAAGGGTTAATTGGATCAAGGTGATCCTGCCACCCAAGGATAGGTACCTAACTTTCCATGACGACAACTTTTTCTCAATTCTCTTGAGGATAGGATTCCAAATAGAGATTCACACCCTTCCTAGGCACAGCAGAAGACCAAGAAAGTTGGATGGAAATGAGCCTACTTTACACCCCAAAATGCCGACCAAATGAAGAAGTGAGGCGGCATCGACAGAAACCCTTATAATTGCACTCTTAGGAAGATTAATGTTGAGACCAGAGACTACTTCAAAGCATCTGACGATGGCAGCCATATTTTTTACTTGGTCATTTATGGCATCACAGAAGAGCAGGGTATCGTATGCATATTGAAGGTGAGAAACTGAAGGAGCATTTGGAGAGGGCTTAAAGCCTCTGATCAGATTGCATTCTTCTGCTTTAGAGAGCATTCGGCTGAAGCTTCCCCAACGATGACAAAAAGGAACGGAGATAAAGGGTCCCCTTGACGCAAGCGCCTTTTAGCCCTAAAGAATCCCTTCAAAGAGCCATTAATGATTATAGAGTAGGTTACAGATGAGACGCATTCTTTGATCCAATCTCTCCATTTAGATCCAAACCCCATCTTACACATCAGATAAATTAAGAACTCCCAGTCCACCATGTCAAAAGCTTTTTCCATATCAAGTTTACAGCCAATGCCCGGATTTCTCTCTTCGTGCCTGGAGTGAATGCATTCATTGGCTACTAGGACCCCATCTAAGATCTGCCTTCCGTGGACAAAAGCACCTTGAGAAGGGGAAATGATGGATGGCAGAATCTTTTGAAGCCTGGATGCTAGCACTTTGGCTAAGATTCTGTAAATGCTTCCCAAAAGACTGATGGGCCTGAAGTCTTTTATACAGTCAGCCCCAGCGTTTTTTGGGATAAGTGCAATGAAAGAAGAGCCTATGGATCGTGACAGTCTGCCTCTTAAGTGAAATTCTGTCATGAAGGCCATAATATCAGCTTTTAGAAGATCCCAACGCTTTTGAGAAAAGGAGATTGAAAAGCCATCTGGACCTGGAGCTTTATCGCCGGCAAGGTTAAAGACTACGGTTCTAACTTCTTCCTCAAGAAACTCTCCTTCCAGCCAAATAGCAGCCTCCCTAGTAATGGTGGAAAATTGAAGGTTATCAACAGAAGGTTTAACCCTTATGTTTTTGCTGTAAATGTTTTGAAAGGAGTCAATTATGTGGCTGGTGATCCCCTCTCGGTCCTCTAATCTGTTGCCATTGACTGTCAAAAAATTGATTTTGTTTCCCCTCATTCTAACCGTAGCCATGCTGTGGAAGAAATCAGTGTTCTGTCACTTAGCAGATGTTAAAAAAATTATTTGCTATCTTTTTGGAAATCCTGAGCATGGGATTTTTATCCAACTGATTCGGCTCTCGTACTAAATGCTAATTGGATGCCGACTAGGTTGGGTGTCCTGACACAAGACAATCTACCACAAGATGGTGTGTTTATCTGTGTTCATCTCTAAATTCATCAAAGTGCAAGAACCAGGACAAGACATCAAATCATCTACTTAAGCCGAATGTTGTGCAATGTCCTCAACATGCTCTGAAATCATTTGGCTTCGTCAGCCTCTCTCCAAACTTTGACATGCACTCTTGGAGAGAGTTTCTTTCCACTTGCTAATTTTGAACTTCCTCCCGATACTCAATGAATTAAGGAAGTTTTTGTCTCTTGGATGCAAAATTAGAAAGTTTGTAATTTTAGGCAGCTTTCCCTGTAAGTCATTGGGCATCCCCCCTCTAAGTGAGTTTAGAGACATGCTTAGAGCAGATTTTGAAGTTGTCATGGGTCCCACTTGTAGAGCATGCAATTTCTTGTAGAATGGTACACCCATGGGTCGATCCTTCATGGTTAGGCCTCAGTTGGGTTTGTTTCAAGCACACATTAATTTAGAGGGTTTAGAACCCAAGTTAGACCCACTTAAATTAATGTTTGAGCCCTAATGTTTGATTGACCCCCGATTAAGAAGGATAAAATACCCACTAGACAAATCAAATTGATTCAAATAATCCAAGGCTCGATCCAAAATAGGATCCATGAAATCTGGATCATCTGCTCTTGCATCAATGACAACTACCCGTTGTAATAATTTTATGCAACACCAAGGTGGATTTAACTTTATTTGGGAGCATGTCATTGGCTGATTTTACATTCCTAATATCAAGAAAAAAGATTAACTCGCCAGTGTATCTATAACAGCACTACCCAGGAAATAGTTGCATTATATTTTGAGCAAGCCAGGCATGAGTGACTACTGTGCCTCAGCATGATGCGGAGTTTTAAAGGAGTTCCTCTTGGTTCCTTCTAAATACTGTATCTATTTTAATCTCTTGTAAATGCACCAGACTAATAATTATTTTCCATCAAAAGCAGAGACACCTGAATCTTGATTGCTTCAAAACTTCTTTTCCAGTGAAGTGTAATTACAAAATCAGATTTTAGACCATATGTGAAAGTGTTTCATAATCAAATAATGCGATTAAGATGGCAAGAAACTATACTTATCTTTAGGGGAAACAGGATTCATTTTAACTTAGATTCTACTATTTGTTGAGTTGCATGTGGAATGAATTAATGGCTTAATTCACTAACTAGTTCATGGCAGGTGAGTGCATAGGAGATCCACAAGACAATGCATTTTGTCACTGTAATAACATAAAGGGGATGACACAGAAGTTCTCTTAACAAAAATAGACTAGAAATGAAATAAAGGAGTCAACTTCTACCAGTACCTGAGGCTGAATTAAATATCAGTAGTCTCTGAACATTACCTCATAAGTAGATAAGGAATGCTAACTTCCATTGATCAAGATGGTTTATCTACAAGTGAAATTCTTCTTCCTTAGATACAATCTGCAAGGCAGTTCCCTTGGTAATCCATGCAGTCAGTTCAGGTTGATGCTCAAGGTGATTAAGTGGATGCAGACTCCCATCTTCCAGTTGCACACCATAGACAAATGGAAGCCTAAGCGTGAGGAAACTGTCAGGTGGTAAGATCACACGACAACCAAGGCTAAATTGTGATTGTCGTTCAGGGTCTGGAACTGATGGAGGTAGGCATGAATGCTACAAAAAAATCCAATAAAAAGTCTCATTGAAAAATAAGAATGAAAAAAATATAAGGAAAAAAAAAACATCCAACACAATAACATCTATCCCTTGATAGTTCATTATAATCAACATTTTTCACGTTAAGGGTCTAATAAAAGGGATCATTAACAGAATATTGTTTAAGTAGCTGAAGTTAACAGAATAACATACATGCTATTAAAACAATAAGCAATTTCATCACCAAACCCTTGCCCATTTATTTGGGTCGGGTTTCAAGGTTTACTTTTCACTCAACCCTAATTAAAGCCATGCTTCTGTAACTCCTAATCCATCATCTCTCATCACTACTTTTTTTCAATGTCTTTAATGACTATATGCAGGGGCTGTCCTTGGCCTTCGACGTGCCCAAACAATCTCAAATAGCAAACACTGATTTTCTCTTCTATTGGAGCTAACAGCTAACCACAGGTTTCCTCTTACATGACCATTTCTCATACTATTGTCTATTATCTCTAGCTATCCACACTTCTATCATAGCATATTCATCTTAGCAGCCAACCAGTTAAACATGAATGTTATTTGACAACAAAAAAAAAAAAATGCACATTATGAGTAGTGTGCGGAAAATGAACATTTTGCAGAGAAAAAAGTAATTTTTTTCCACAATACAGCAGTTGTAACTACATATATCGAAAATTAACAAGCGGCATACCTCAAACTGTACAACTGGACATGTTGCTAAAACAACTGGAAAAGGAGGTGTCACCTGTAAAACAAAACGATTTTCAAATTGTGTTAAAGAAACAAAATGAATTTTGTCCTTTTTCCTTGGTCACAACCCAAACCCACAACCTCGTGGTTGTGACAACGAGCGCCTTCCAACTGTTCTACAGGCTCTTATGAAAGGAACAAAGGGATTTAATGCACATCAGTACAAAATCGGCATACAATAACAACAACAACAAATTCATACCAGAAAAATACGTTGAAGCTGTGACACAGTGCTTGCAAACTTGATCTTGTCCTTCTTCCTCTTAGAGAGCCTGCAGTGTGGGCAATTCATGTAAACAGGTATATTCCGATTCAAAAGGGAAAATGCACATTCTTCATTATCAATCGGAGTGTAGCAAATGCTCTCTTCAAGATCCTTTACAGATTTAGAGTGTGCTGAAAATCCAGCAGATGCTTTTGCTTCTTTTCCAGAAGTGCAGAATGGTATGGGTCCATTCCTATACTGCTTATGATTAGCCAGAGTCTCCTCTGACACATTCACTGGCCTCACTTTATTTGTACAAGCATTAGCCGCCCATGAACCAGGATAAAGCTTTTCTTGGATATTCTTATGAAAGCTTACAGAATTATCAGCTTTTGTGTCAGAATTTTCTGTAGAAGAATGGATGTGAGATTCTTCAGGTAAATAAAATGGACACCCAAGCATTGTGAGATGTTGGAGTGACAACAGAAAACGGTGGCCATAGGAACATTCATGCTCAAATCCAACATAGACTACATCATTCTTCAGAGAAGTATTTGGTTTTATATTTTCACCATCATTCACATTCACAGGCACCACATTGCTTCCTATCTGTAAAATTGGGTCACCATCTGTGCGGCCGCTAATCTTGTCAACATGTGACATCACCTGGCCAGAATTATTAGCAGATGTTGAAGACCCTTGGTAATCAACAGGCACATGAATCTGATCTTCAATTTGGTCTCTCCCACCCTTTTGTTTGATACCCTTTCCTAAGGGGGCTGCTGACTGTTTTATCTGCTGAAGAGGCGGAAATGCCGATTCTGAAGCAACGAATCCTGCCACCACCTCAGAAAAAGGTTTTTTCGTAGCAAAGTGTGCCAGACCTGTTCCAAAGCTGATCTTTGCAACATTAGATGAAATGTTCAGTGAGGGATTTTTCTGATTGTGTAGCTCTCTATTTTGAACTCCTCCCTTAAACAACTGAGAAGCAACAGTGTTTTTCATTTCTTCATCTGTAGCAGATGCATTTTTAGGATCACTGTGATCAGTCAACCTTGTTAGGAATCTTTTTTCAGTCATACTCTCTGGTACACAATCAGTTCCTCTCCATTTCCCCACTAAAATTGTCCACCTCTGCAGAAAGTTTTCATTAGTACAAAACCCACTCTGAAGCAAACCTTTGAAAGTTTCATAATACCTTGCACCCCCCACACGGATCAAACTCCATGACGATGCCATTAGACAATTTGCACTGCTAGATTTTGGTAGTTTAAGTATTGGAAGCAATTTTTCACAGTTTGGAAAACAGTTAAACTCAATATTGGCGCTGGTAAAATCAAAAGGATCATCTCGTAGTTGCCTTGAACGACCACAAGCACAAGCATGAAGGAAAACATATCCACTTGAATGTGCCTTAACATCAGTTTCAGAGGTTAAATGACCGCTTTCTACATTGTGTCTCTGGTGCACACATGGTTTTCCTGTCAAACTGACAGCATCACAAAGTTGCCTCCCAGATTTCCATATGGACGTGCATTCGTCTTCCAATTTTTGTATAAACATCTGCAAAGCTGGACCCTTGGCCATTGATTTAAAAGACTGCAAAGCCTTCACTAACTGCGCTTCATGTTGGCTGGTTGGATAGCAAGCAGGCAAATCTTTCAGATAAACCTCCTTAGCAGCTGACAGGGCTCTATGGCACCACGACGTTGAGAACTTCATGTTTAGGCCCCTGCCACTTTCCAAGCAAGATATAGCAGCTTGCACAGCATCTGCTCCTGCTGGAGAAATCCCTATAGATGGCACAGAAGTAGCATTTCGCCGGCGAGATAATTTCCTATTGATTCCACTTTCATCCACAAACCCATGTTTTGCAAAGAGCAATATATCAAGAATAAATTTAGTACAAGACAACCAATTATCCATAGTCGGAAGTTCAGGAGGAGCGCTAAAAGACTTTCCAGATGCAGCTGAAGCTGCTGCAGCAGCTGCAGCAGCAGCAACCATACCAACACCAGCAGCTGAACCGCCATTGGCACTAGTTGCTAAACCCCCTCTCCCTCTCATGGAATCAGACTGCCGGTAAATAAACTCCTTTATGGATTGAATATCCTCTTTATGAGAATTCTGGTAATGATTTTCTAGTAGTAGAACATTAGAAGCCACATTCTGATTTAGAATCTCCTCAACAATACCAATAATAACATCCAGTGATTCAGCTTTATGATTTGTCGACTTGTCTAATAAAGTGACAGCCCTAGATGCATCAAGGGAAAACAAAGGCGACGAACTCACATTGACAACACCTCTTGGCCCAAAATGACTGGCTTCCACGCCTGCCAATGTACGGCATTTCTTAATCAAAAACCGAATTTGCGCTTCAAGAGATGACTGTAATTTCTTCCTGTAACTGCCTTCAGTTTTACTTACGGGGCGTGCTAACATTACAATGGAACTGGAACCTTTCATAGGAGGCACGCTTGGCCTAAGAATGCCACTCAGATTAGAGGACTGACTCACATCTGGCAAATCCTCCACGTGGGATACAGGGACTGGGCCATCCAAGAAGTCATCGAGAAAAACAAAAAGAATCACAGGTGTACACTGTCCAGGGAATAGAGAGGGATAAGACCCTAAACCCGACATGAGTGAAATGGGTGAAGAATGGCGACTCATGATGCTCCCACCTCTACTAGAAGAACCATCAGAAGCAGTCATCTGAAGAGTTTGTTGAGAAGAGGCAACCTTTAAGTTCAACGTTGGTGCAATGTGGGACTTAATGAAAGGAGCCATAGTGTTCTTAGCAGCTTGTAGCATCCGAAACTTCTTCAAGATTTGGGTATCAAAGCGTGACCCCTCAATGAGCTGTATGATTACATGGCAAACCTGCATTCATGGAAGTATTCACTCAGGATTCTCAAAAGCAGGTACTATAATACTGCAACTCAAAATTAAAGCACCGAAAACACTCACTTTGGTTCATATTTACAACTGTTTCAGGGATTTTGTTTCTGGCAACAAAAAAATAAATAATTTCAACACTGAAAGGCTCAAGAGACAAGAAGTAGAAGAAAGCATGTCCTGCAAGGCTGCAACTACAAGAATCTAGATCCTATCAGAACATAACAGCTCAATGAAATAAAACGAAAGGGTAAGAAAATATGCAACGATGATGTAGCAGCTGCTACACTTAAAAGACAATAGCCCCATCTGCTGTTTAAAGGATCTGAATTGAAACAACACTAAAAATTACCTTGCTCTAAAAGAAACTGTAGCATGTTTTTCATAGAGAGTTAATTGGTAAAACATGAACTTCGATGAAGGAAAAATATCATTATATTTGTACTTTTCCTGCAGGCAGTGACTAATGATAAATAATCTCGAATTAAGAACATCAAAAACAATCAGTAAAAGGTATGTTAGAGAATAAATCCATTGTTATCAGAACCTAAAAAACTATTTATTGTCCATTCTGAAAAGTTTTCTATTATTCAGTTGACCTGTGGGTTTGCTAGTAATACAGCAAGGCATGATGTCAAATGGAACACAAGAAATATTGAATGTTTGGTTTTCTCTCATTATGGTTTATGACTATTAAACAAAGCTCATGGAACCACTGCCAGGAAGATTAGTCCAAACACAAGATCCAATATAACCTAAGTCAAGATTGCGATGACATCAACACTTTGTTTTACAGTACAACAATCATCAATACACATGTTTTCCTGTATCTTTTGAGTTGAAAGCAAAACAAGGGATTTAAAAATCACATGTTAAGGAGCAAATTAATAAGATGCAGCAGCTACAAAGGCCAAACAAACAAGATTGCCAGCCCATTGCTCAATATTGACAACAAATTAGTTTAGGCAGCGAGACAGATCAGTCATCAGAGACAATGGGTCGTGGATATGTGGAACTCTAACCCCATTTATCTTTCAGCTAATTTGGTACAGGTGAAGATTTCCTACTTGAATTACCCATGAAAAGAAATCAAATAGCATGTTCATAGAATTAACAGTAAGAACACATCTGGCAATTTTTTAATATATTCTGAGAACTCTTATCAAAGCAGTAAAGAGGGGAAAGTCGAGTGTTAAGGTCTTCAAGGGACTATCAAGCTCGTAGGATTTACTTTCATAGGGCAAAATCATTTTCTGGGAAAGGCAATTTTGATGGGCCCCTTATATCTCCATTCTCGATCCTTCACCCTTAACACCTTAGACCAAAGCCCACTTCCTAAAATTCCTAGAAATTCAGTGAGTATTTGAAGGAATCAAAATCAAAACACAACATCAAAACTTGAACACTAGTGCACTGTCTCCACACATGGCCACTCAAAGATAAGAATTACCCCCCACCCCCAACTGAAATTAATTTCTAACACACTGAAGCTGATTTCCCAAACCAATAATATATCTTAGGAAGGACCTAGTGGTGATCAGATTGCTTCTTCCTTAGCCAATTTAGGGCTTGTTTTTTGGCATCATTTCTATTATGATCTTAATTCTTTGTTGAGATGAGGCTGTGCTGAGAACAAATTGTGCCAGCATCGAGATTTGCAGAACTTCTTTGGTAATATAATCGCCTCTAAGCTGTTCCTACACATTTATATCTCCAAGTCATCTATTCTTATAGTTTACTAAAATAACTGCATTAATCCCTTTGCATCAAGGATCAGCTTTATGCAAGGATCAAAATAGTGGTTGATGCAGGTGTAGTGGCTGCTGGCCAAAACACTACGTAGCGGGCAATACATAGCAGTAGCGGTGATACGTTGTGGTGTAGTGGCGTGAATCAAATAAGTGGTCAAAAATTTTCAATAAAAATATCCAAAAAAAATCCAAAAATAGTGGAAAATGTTATAATTTGATACTTGTGTAGCAGTCCCTTTAGCGCATAGAGGTTTTATATCACTGAATGATTATAAAATAACAATATTGATCTATTTTCCTTTCCATGTATTTATGTTGGTTAGCTATATTATGTTAGAAATTATTATGGATTCCTAAATTTATAATTCAAATAAGCTATTTATTTTATTTTTTTGAATGGTAAATAAGCAATTTTATATAACACAAGATATATAAATTATAAAATAATACTTGGATAAAGTTTAAACCTTAAAGGTTAGACCAAAAGACAAATTTACTTTCATCAAAACAATCAATGTACTATTGTTGAGAGTTGAGAAAAGAATACTTTTACTAATACCCAAGGGGGTGTTTGCCAAGATATACCTAGAGAAGAGCACTTGAGAGGAACTCCAAGTATCGGCTTCAATTCGGTGAAATCTTGTGTTCCTTGGTGTTCTTTTTAAGCATAGAAAGGTAGAAAAGTTACCTAAAAATATTGTTCGGAGAGAAGAGAAGAAAAAAGCCCTACTATGTGTTTTAAAAAATGATGGAAAGTAGCTATCTAGTCACATTCTGTAGCGGCCCGTACAGATGAGAGCAGCACTAAATTGGATTTAGTGTAACGGTATTGACCGCTACGCCCAATATACCCTTATCTCTTTGCACTGATTATGGATGAGTCAATCGCTCATATTCAAGAGGAGGTACTTGGTATATGTTGTTTGCGAAAGACGTAGTGTAGTGGATGAATCGAGAGATGGCATGAATGCAAAACTTGAAAGATGGTGGGAGACTTTAGAATCTAGGGGTTTTAAATTAAGTCTAATTGCTTATAATCAAGAGGAGGTACTCATTGTATGTTGTTTGCTTATGACGTAGTTTAGTGGATGAATCAAGAGATGGCATGAATACGAAACATGAAAGATGGTAAAAGACTTTAGAATATAAGGGTTTTAAAATGAGTCATATAGAGACAATATATGAATTGTTGGGATGTGCAAAGAGATGAAATGCCTGTGAGAATTGAAACTCAAATGATACCACATAGATTCATTATAATACCTTGGTTTGCTATTAGTAAGGATGGAAAGATTGAGAAAGATGTCGAACATAGAAAAAGAGTGAGATTGTTGAAGTGGAGACTTGCATCTGGAGTGCTTTGTAATCAGCATATACCAACAAGATTGAAGGGGAAGTCTTATAGGATATTGATAAAGGTCTTATAGGATATTGATAAAGCCAGCTATGACCAATGGAGCAAAATGTTGGCCAATCAAGAGGTAAAATATGCACAAAATGAGTGTTGTGTAAATGAGAATGTTGAGATGGATGTGTGGTAAAACTAGTATACATAGAATTAGAAATGAGTGCATTCGTATAATTAACAGAGACTTGTTTGAGATGGTTTAGACAAGTCCAACATAGGCCAGCAGTGGGAAAAAGTTTTTCTATGCAATTTGATGGCCCCTGATATGTTAGTAGAAGTGCATAGACGAAACAAATAGGTTCATAGACGGCTCAAAGGATTATCATCCACTCAATTGTCAATCAAAAATCTGATTTTATCTCAAATTCTCACCCCCTGTATAGAATAAGCAAAGAAATGTGATCAGAAGTCATGTTTCATTGAACAAGTGTAGACATCATGAACCAAATCAACTGAGGCAGTAAACTTCGTCAATTGACACCATGAATTGTATTAAGCAACAGTGAACCAAAACTGAGAGGGTTGGATTGGCTAAGAAATGGAACCAAATGAATTAACTGAACAAAAAACTCTGAAATTTGATCCACATACAACCAACCCAAACACCCCCCCCCCCCCCACCACCCACCACAAAAAAAAAAAAAAAAAATCAATATTGGGTTTATGCTGCTTGTTCTATAAATGGGTAGTGACCACAGAAGTAGACATATGTTATTAGAGAAACAAATTCAAGAACACAAATCATACATATGCATAAATATATAATTAAGTAGATAGATAGATCTATAGGGCCCATTTGTTTGCATGGAATCAAATACATAGGATATCACGGAAAAAATAGTTCCAACAAAGGATTATTAAAGACGTGAGGGGTGAAGAATATAAAGTGCAGATAGAGATGGATCCTTTGACTTTCCTATGATTTGAATTATTACAGTGAGGTCTGGGTATTCATTTTCCATTAAAGGGGAGATTGTTCCATGGCCATTTATGGATCTTAACCTTTGTTTCTTCAATTTTAGCCAATTTTAGGAATACATTTTTCTTTTAGAACTCCTAGGTATTCAATTCCATGAAAAAAAAGGACCAAATAGTAGGAGTGAGAAGAAAAGCAATTATATATATGAAACCAGCAGCCCTTCTTGCGAGATCTTGACACATGGGTGCCACGTCACCTCTCTGCTTCCAAATGAATCCAACATGGTTCCCACATGTCAAGTATTGATAGGGCCTTGCTACCTCAATGCCCACATGTCAAGCGTTGATAGGGCCATGTCCGCCCCTAAAATCTTAAGGAGATTCGTGATTCAAATCTCCCATCAGCCTCTAAAATCTCTATGGACTAAAGTTATCCCTAAAAAAATCTTATAATATAATCTCATTGCTTCTATAATGGCGCCAGCATTTATCCTTTATCTCAAAACACAATATGCAGTTCTTCAAATTCAAATCACTATAAGGTATGCTAAAATTTCTCTCTTCCCTCTCTCGTAATATCTTTACAACGATTCCTATTCTCTCTCCTCCCTCTTTCTACATGACTCATAAAACTTCTCTCCCTTATCTCTCTCATTAATTCTTTGCAATTGCAATTAAAGTCTACAATTACAATCTCTATCCTTCAAAAAAAAAAAAAAAGACAGGTTTCGTTGTTCGCAGTTAAGCACTCAAGGCATCCTCCTAACTAGGTTTCTTCTATCTTCTTCTATAACTTTCACCTCTATTTTTCATCTTTATTTTCATGTGATCAATATATATATTTAGCAGATATAATTGATCTTATTGCGATTTTGTGTTTTCCACTTCTACTCACATAATCATTTGTATTTTCTTTTTCTTCATATCTGAAAAATAATCATTTAGAATGCTTCATAGAGTAAGTAACACTTAGAATTATTGTATTGTATGGAAAATCTAAAAAAAAGAAAAGAAAAGTTTCATTCTGCCACATTCAATAACTCAATGTATCCTCTGAAATAGGTTTCATCTATCTTCTTCTCTAATCTCCATTATAGTTCAATTAAAATCATCAATTTACCACATTTACATGGGCCCGCTTTTAGATGCCCATGCCATGATACAATGAAAGTTTTGATCTATTACCTACTTTGGAAATCAGGCCCTATCTTAAGTTTTGATTAGTTTCTAAATAGAGTCCACGGATATCGGCTCTTTATCTTGTGGTGGAGCTTCCATCGTGCTATGAGAAGGTTCGTGTGGCTAGCAAGAACTGCTAACCACTCATCCTCCCATATGCCCAAATGCAATATCTGCCATGTAAGTATGTAACTGCTAACCACTCATTCGTGACATCACATGTCAGTCAGTCAGTCAGTCATCATCATCATCATCAATTCATCATGATTGGTGAAGTGAGCTTTTTTTAGTTTGTGATTTCTCTATTAGTTTCATGTATTTTGTTATTTCTCTATTAGTTTGATTTTTTTTCTATGTAAATATAGAGGTTTGATTCAGGAAATGTGTTTTTCATTAGAGGTAAAAGTTTGATTTCTTTACTCTTGAAATGCCACACCACATGTCATGGGCCCACTGCTTAAGTAAAGAAAGATTCATTTTTTTTACAACAATCTTGGAAGATATCAATGCTACTACCATTCCTAACATCTCTCTAATTCGAATCATAATATCAATGCTTCCACCATCCCTAATATCTCTCTCTAATTCAAATCCTAACATCTCTTCCCATCTAAAGATGAGAATCATTCTAGATTTAATTCAACAAATTCTGCATCAAATGATCTGATCTTCCTCCCTAAAATCTCTCTCATTTTTCCATCGATTTTTTTCTTCTTATGTTCCAATGGCAATTTATCTCCACTTATTGTTTTATTTTTTATGTTAATGACTAATGATTCTTTAATTCCTACCTTAAATCTATAACATTGCAATTGCAATGGCCCACCATCTTATTGGCTTGGTATAAAATGAATGAAACACTCCAACCATTTGATTGATAATAAACCATTCTCATATGTCCAATGACAAATTACACTCCAACCATAGTGGACCCACCTTCTAAACTTTTATCGCAAATAATCTTTGAAGTCCCACCTTAAATCCATACCACTAACTCTCCAATTGCAGTGGCCCACCTTAAATCAATACAACTAAAAATTCATGTCATCACAAGGGCCCTTCCAACTGTGTACCATATGTCAAATTGTAATGGTTAGGTTCATTAGTTTCACAATGTGGAGTTCCACAGCTGCTCATATGAGTTTTTAGTGGGCTCCATAAATTCAAAGGAACAAAATCTCCAATGAAACAGGCCTCTCCATCTAACCGATTCATATTCAAAGGGGCTCCACATTTAATCCATTCATTCACTTGGTTTCCTCTAAAAAAAATCTCTAACATTAATGTTTATCTCTAACTTTTCTCCTAAAATAAAATCCCTCACATCAATTCTCTACAAATCTGAAAAAAAAAAAAAAAAAATCTCTCTCATATCACTCATCTACAAATTCGAAAGCCCATTAATGGTGCCCATCACGTTATTAATGATCCAATTACAAGTGTGGATTTCAAAAGTTGATTCCTAATTTGGCAAAGATCCAATTTCAAAAGGTTTTTAAAGATCCCGACTCTTCAAACCAATCAATGGTCGCCACAAAGCTCTTCAATGAGCTTTTTCCCATCATGCAATGCACTTCTCTCATGCTACGTTTCTTTTGCTTTTATCAATCAGTAATGACACATTGTTGAGGAGTTTTTAGATCATTGATGTTTCTGTTCAATATTTATGCGTGTTTAGTTAGTGGTGGAGTTGCACATTGAAAAATAGCTTCAAGAATTGTAAAATAAGATCCAAATCAATGTTTCTTTTCATTTTTTAATATGAGATTTACTAAATATAATGGGTTTTAATTTGATTACGAAAGAAGCTTCCAGCTCTCAACATTGATTTGGTTTAACATTTTTAGGATATAATAATGATGTGGAGCCGGATGGTAGTGTGGACTTGGATTCAAGTGCTTACCCTCGTAACATATGAAATATCCAGTCTCATTGATCACTCTTCGATAACCTCCTCTGGAAAACAGTGTATTGTATGTTTTGGATATATTAAAGGAGAATTGAAAATAACTAAAAACCTCTTTTCCATGGTGTGTGTTTTATTTATTTTTTTTGGGAAACTTGCGCAGAGCGTCAGAATGACCCGGATGTAGCAACCGCTGGGTTGCAAACCGGAAGGTACACTACTTGGTTTTGGAAGATATGGCACCAAAAGTGAAATTCAAGTAAAGCTGTTCCTCTTTCACACCGAGCCATTGAAGCAGTGCGTCGAGGTAAAATCGAACAATTCCATTGGTTGAAGAGGAGGAATTCTTTCTTCACCCATCTTCTATTTTACAGGCCAGCTATTGATCCAATAAACCACCTTGGGGCTTGAATCTCTCCTATCATTCTACATTTTCCTCTTAATTTAAAATGCCTATATAAGACCTTTGTTGTAATTTTCATTTGATATTTTTGCCCTTGCCTGTTTCGCTGATCCTCATACAAAACAATTGACAGAAAACATGAGAAGCACATTCAGAAACACAAATCATATATAATTAAAAAAAAAAAACTCACTGAAAACATGAGAAGCATTCCACGGAGATCCTCAGAGTCGTGCTCGTCGATAATCGAATCCAAACGAGGCTTCGCGACAGAAGCTGATAATGGCATGAGAGGGCACTGAGGAGACGACAACTGCAGAAACACAATCCCTTTCTCTTCCAAGTAGTAGTAACTGATCCGATGCATCCTAAACCAAGACCTTTTCTCCTCATCATCTAGATGAGGAGGGAGATTCCTGTCGAGATTACCTGAGCCGAATACATTGGCATCGATAATGCGGTTGATGAGGTGAGACACTTGGGTGAAACTCCTGCCTATGAATCCCACAACAACAACGCCTTCAAATGATGGAGCCTGAGTTTGCGAAGAAAGCAAAGAAGAAGATGATGATGACGATGATGTTGATGTTGATGATGTGGGATTTGAGGGAGGGAGAGAAGAGGAAGACCAAGGGCGAAGAGGAGTGGGTGTGGGGTTTGGAACGGGAGGGGTCGCTGAGGAAGCTGAGATGGAGGAGGAAGAGGAAGAAGAAGAAGATGCGAGAGAGGACGTAGGTCGGATTAGGACACGCAAACCCGGATTGGGAGGCTCCATAGATGATGATGATGATGAGAGAGTAGTGTTATTAGCTGGGAGCAGAAGGGTTACCAAGTTATAGTTCACCCGGATCCGGGTGTTTGCGGGAGGGGTCACGTACTCACGTAGGTCGTAGGGAGTGTAAAACAGGCCGTGCCTGGGCCGGGCCGTTCGTGCCAGCCTCGGTCCAGGGCAGGCCTAGCACGCACGTGGGGCCTCCTATTTTTCTAATTTTTTATAAAAATTGAAATAGACTTTACAAGCTTTTAAAATTTTCAACTTGAAATAAAGTTAAAATTAATAAAAAAATAAATGCACACACATTGGTGCTAATATGAAAATGAGAAATAAAGTTTAACAACAACTTTGATGATAATTTCCAACTTCTTATAAAATTTACGAGTTTGATGATAATTTTAACTTTGAAAAGGATATAACTTGAGAAATAAAAATTACAAGTATGATAATTTCTTGAAAATAATGTTTACAACAACTATAGCGATAATTTCTAACTAAAAGTAAATTTTACAAATTATAACTATGCTAATGTTTTAATACTATGATATTTCTAATGTTGAAAAGTAGCATTTATTTATTCTTAGAACATTGAGTTTTATTTTCTCTTCTTGGCCAAGAATTACTTTCGTAGGGACATGCATGTTTTCACCGTTTCTTTTATAACATTGTCCTTCTGTTGTCAATAAGTCACTGATCTGTACTAAAAGTCTTTTTCGATGCAACCATAGACGCTTGAGCTATTAGTAAACAATTAGCGATGGCAGAAAGCACAGAAAATCTACTTTCACTTACTTTCCACCAACCCAAAATAGCCACATGCCGAGGGGTATATATAGGTTGTTTTCGGTCTATCCAGTTGAGTAAAATAGTCAATAAAAAGTTCATCTAAATAAGAAAATCATGTCCTAGAGCAAAGTACGAACTCCACATTTCCATTGGTCCGCCCAAACACTTGCATATGCCTTTTTAATGTTCTTCACCAAACAACGGCATGTGGCTTTAATGGTTTGAGTTATGAATATCCTACGAAGCAAGTCGAGCATGGTTGTTACATTCGAAGGAATGGGATTGAGAGATGAGGTCCGTGCATTTATAAGCGTACACTGTAGGGGCGATAGAGACCCTCAAGAATAGAAATAAAGGTCAATTGAGACCTTGAAATGAAAGTAAATGGAGTCATGTGAAGGTTAGAATGACCGGAGGGTCTCAATCAACCCTTAACATTGCAAGTGATGGTCGACCTTAAAAAAAAACGTTTTCCAGGCAATATGACTGGTTTGGTCTAGGGGCACTTAAAATTATCTTTTGAATATAGTGGTCACATATTATGTTTTTTTCGGTAAAATCCTATATTATTTATTGCTTCAAGTAAAGTTTATGCATGCGCCTACTAATTTTAACCTAAGATCTAATACTGTCATGACCCCAAAATTAGAATATGATTAAAGGAGGATTATTATAGCATAATTTTTCCTTTTCCCCTAAGACCCGCATGGGGTGCGGATACAAGGTCTATCATCATCATGGAACATTTAACGGAAGTTGTCATTGTGGTGCAACCCGAAGTCCGGAGTTCATAGGATTCCATGTTACATTACTACTGTTTTACTAACTGCACCGTACAGTACTATACATATTTAGACTAGCATAATATAAACAAGAGATAAATAGAGCTAGACAAGAAAACAGGTGCTTGCATTTCCCATAAATTAAAGTTAGGAGTTACAAAAAAAATGTATTAATTACATTCCCAAAATAAAAGGCCAACAAAGACCAGTACAACAGAAAATAAAACCCCAAAATAAGATTCCCTGTGTGAAACGTCTCATGTGTCAGGAGTGGCGGAGTCTACCCGTAACAACTTCCTCGGGAAACAACACTAAGGTACATGTCGGAAAACCATACCTACAACACCAAGAGTAGATATGACAGAATACCTGAAAAGTTTCCAAAATAAAAGACATAGTTTGCAGGGCCAAAATAAAATATAAATAACAATTTGATTAATCAAATGTTAGAGAACAGTATCACTCAACTGATTGTTTGAACCTTTGGTTAAAACCACTAGGTTTGGGGTTGAGATGTGGCACTAAAGGGTGATTAATTGACCAATAAATATACTAGCGAAATATGCTTGTGCCGTGCCAAGACAAATAATAATAATAATAATAACATTAATAGTAATAATAATAATAAAACTCATGAATTAATCTCTTAGTGGAGCCTACTTTGAAATGGAGCTCTACCCTCAATTCGGGTGCAAAGCCCGGACCTTATTTATTAAACATTGATTGTCTAAGTATTATAAAACAATTTGTGTTAGAAAAACAATAAATTTAATAAGCATAAATCGACAACATGAACTTGAATATTCTTAGGTCCAATATCTTAGATCTTAAACCCAAGCCCAAATTTTAAATGAGTCCATGTCGGGTTCGAGTAAATGATACCATTTCTCAAACCTTCCTATTAGTGGTTTTTTTTTTTTTTTTTGCTGTCGGAGGGTTCCCAACCCTTTGGGCTGGACTAATCCCTCCGAGCCCAGAGGGAAGCCGGGTAAATCCCCTGTAACCCTAGTGTGATAGCGGAGTTTCGAACCCACAACCTCCAGGTGGTTGAATCCACGTTTACAATTAAAAATACCCGGCAAGAATTGAAAAAGAAAAAAGCTTCCTTATATGCACACAATGCTACATGTGCAACAAAACGTGCCCAGGTCATGAACTACGACATAATATAAATTTGGACCTAAGTAGTGAATAAAAATAATAGTACTTTTTACAAGATGTTCGATTTTTCTTTTATCATAAATATATATAGCAATATTATTTTAGAGATTGAGATTTTTCGATGAGCTTTTTTGAATGGTAAAAAAATATTACACATTTTCCAATAATCATACAATATTATTTAGATATTCTCAAAATATTAACATTATTTATGATAATAATTAAGCCCATTGTCTTAACACTTTAAAAGATGCAAACCTTAATTATTGCAGGGGACAACAAAAATTTTAATACTCTTAGATCCAATATCATAGACCTAACCCTAACCCAAGATTTTTGACAGGTCCAAGTTGGATTTGAGCAAATGGGTATCTATTTTTTGACCTACTTTTATTGGTTGAACATAGGTTTACAATATAAAAAAAAAACCCTATTAAGAATAAAAGAAATGAAAAAATCCATGGAGTACTACATGTACAACCAAACAAACCATATTGCGTAACACATTTGATGAAGTCTCATATTTATTTAGAAGTGTCAAATCTCCATATTTAGCAACTAGAGGTGGCAAAGTAGTAATTAATAAAAGAATATGATAAGAAAAAAATTTGAAACGAAAATGCCAAAAAGTTATATATATATATATATATATATATATATATGTGTGTGTGTGTGTGTGTGTTTAGAATGATATGGTTGGGCCTAAAAGAAACAAAACAAAAAATTCAGCATACTGTATCATCATTTAAAAAAGTTGTTAGCAATATCAACACTCATGGTTGAGATGCATCTAAGTGGGGTCCATGTGAAGTGAATCTTCGATCGTCGAACATGGTGTCATCAATTTCATTCACTCATGTTAAGATGGTAAGATTCAAACTGCTAAAAACCAAATATTTGGTGATGTTATATAATGGGCATTGTTCTAGAGAGAACTGTGGACCCATCGAGGGAGGGGACCATAGGGGATGGAAAGATCTATGTGGGGACACCCTAAGTATCAAGTTTAACCCCAATCTCATGCCCCTAACTATTGGGAGAAAATTGTAAAACTAATTTTATGTAATTCGCAAAATTCTAACACATAAAATAAGATAAACTTTGTATTATTTCTCCAATTTATATTATATGGATTCGCATTCCAAGCCTCGTGGATGCTGGTTGTTCAGAAATTCACTTTTCCAACCCCTCCATCTTGATTCGGATGGTTTCAAACTAAACAAAAGTAAAAAAAATTACAGGAAAATTGAATAAACAATGTAAAAAAACAACTGCAAAACATATTATGTGAGTCAATGTCCACAGAGTCTTGTCTGCTTGTTTTCTCATTCTTCCCTTCTGTTTTCTTTCCCATGTCCCTATGGTGCCTCTATCACTGATTTGGGACAGCCTTATCAAGTGTTTGGATGGGTGAAAATTGGTTTTGATTGACAGTAATCTTTGAAAAACATCACTTGTTCATCAAGGATTGTGTATAATCCAAGGAAGTTATTGATTTTTGTGCCAGTGTTGAAGTTGTATCAGTATGGACTTTACCAGTATGGAGAAGCAGAATGAAGCCAAAGGGGCTTACACAACCGAACCTTAACATAAAATAACTATTAGAAAGCTATTTTTTAGAAACAACTTTTTCTAAAAAAAAACATTGTTTGGTTAGCTCCACTTTTATGCATGCTTTTTCACAGCAAAAGCATGCAGGGTCGTTTGGTTAAACATATAAAAGAAACAAAAAACTTTAGCATATAGTGACTTATAAGTTTGTACTAATTTTTATAAAATAACTGCACAATATGCAAAAACTATATAGGTAAGTAAAATTGCCCAACACATCTAAAAATTAGTATTTTAGTAGAATTATTGTTTTGAATTCATTTAAAAAAAACTATATATTTTCTTAAAAAAATAAAACTATGAATGACATAAAAGAGATACTAAATAAAGATGGTAGAGAAAGGCAATAAACTCCACTAGATAAATAAATTTATTCAAATATAAACAACGAACTCTATCATCTTAAGAAAGTGTAATAAATTAAAAATCGCATCAGCAATAGCATCCCTCACTTCCCACATGTGTTGGCCTTGTTCATTATGCAACATGCCCTCGCCATCAGGTCGGGTCCTGCCATTCTTCCGCTTCCCCGCTTTATCATATATCCCACGTCCCACAAAAGTCCCACTTTGGCTTTGAACGCAAAGTCTATGGATGTCCGCTTCTTTAAAACATGGGTTTTCTGCTTTTGCTTTAAAATAAGTGCTTTTAAGTTTTGAATAACCAAACATCATTTTTTGGCTTTTGGACTTCTAAAAATTCAAAAGCCCATTTAACCAACTGAACCAAACACACCCCGAGCAGTCATGAATTTGGGTTGAAAGGAGTTGATAGGGCCATGAACATTCACTATCTTCCTATAGAGGAACACTTTTAGAGGTTAAAGACGGAGTTTGGGAGGCTAAGGATTTGTGTTGAAGAACCTTGAGGCAGAGTGTTACCTTCTTGAAGAGAGATGTGGAGAGGGAAGAGGTTTGCTTAAGAATTCTAAGTCTAAAGGATTGCAAGGGTACAACGGGAGTAATTGTGCTTGAATGGTCGACCAAAGTGCCTATTTATAGAGTGGGAGAGTAGTTGCAGCGGTTCCAAGCAGTTCTAGGGAGTTACAATTCGAAAAGGTACACTAAAACTCTTACTGCGGGTCTATGTTCGACAAACATTGTTTTTTTAGAAAATGGGAGATCAGTATATGGGAAGTGAGTCCAAATGACTTCCAATTGATCTGAAATTTTGGGGGAATCCCTCTTGGAATGATTTTTGGACTCTGAGGAAGATTTCACCACTATTTGACTTCTATAAGTGAGCTTCAGCTTCCATGTCTAAGCACTTTTACTTTGAACTGGACTTTGGTCAAAATGGTCTCAATGGCTTTGAAATTGTGGGAAGTCTCTTTGAAACTTATTATTGAGTACTAAGGAAACTTTCACCATGACTTGAGCTCCAGAAGTGGGTTAAAGTGGGTTCCAACATGCCATGTCTGATAATCAGTCTTTTGTCGGACATGGGAGGTCGTTGTATAGGAAATGGGTTCAAATGACTTCCAATTGCTTTCAGATCCCAAGAAAACACCTTTGAAACTTATTCTTGGGCTTTTGAGGTGGATTTTTTCTTGATAGAGCAACTAGACGTTTATTTGAGTAGATCCAAGCTTTCCATATCTAAACAGCTTGACTCAGGTTGACTTCAGTTGTTTTGTGCATGGATTTGATATCAATTGGTCCTTGATGGACTTTGAAGTGCTTGTTTGACCTCTTTGAAGTATCTTCATCAGTTCTTGACCCTTGGGAATTGATTGAGTTTGGAACTCCAGTTAATGTCTGAGAGTTAGGGTTTAGAAGTCACTTTGGATGGATTCATATCAAAATGAACTTGATTGCTTTGAAACCTTGAAACACACCTTGGATGCATGTTTCATGGCTCTGGAGTGAAATTCACCTTGATCTGATCCTTGGGACTAGGTCAATTAGGGTCATTGAGTTCCATGTATGAGCATAATAGAGTTATAAGATATAGAGTTGATTTTCAGTGTTGAGCTTTCCTTTGAGCTTCAAATAACTTTCAGAGCTTCTTTCAGCTGAGTGAAGTGTTATTGAGCCCATGCTTATAGTGTAGATCTTCATGTTTCTTTTTCACGCTTCCCTTTGACTGATCCTAACTTGATGCGGTGCATATGTAATTTTTTACATGCCAACAGTAACCCCTTCATCTGTGGCCCACGAGTTTAATGACTTCATATGTAAAAAAATTCAAGCCTCCAATCCTCCATTGGATGCAGGGGTGGACCTATGCATGGCTGCTTGAGGGCTTCACCCCCACAAACCTGGAAAAAGCCCGTTAGACCTATATAGGCTGGTTGGCCCAGCCCCCATTGAACAAAACCAGCCAGCCCCCATGGAACAAATCTCTCTCTCCCTTGAAATCTCCAATCGGTGACAAATAATCCCCTCTGGCTTTGTCGTTCATTGCAGTCTCTCTCTCTCTCTCTCTCTCTCTCTCTCTCTCTCTCCCCCCTCTGCATATCAGATCTAAAAAAAAATTAAGTGTTGTAGGGGCTGTTTTGTTAGGTGCTTTGTCTCAAAAACATTTTTCAGAAATGGTGACGTTAAAAATGGAGAATTTTTTAAAATCATCCCATCTTCTGAAAACCCCCATTTTTGAAATGGGTTCTCTTGATTCATAAAAGATTTTTAAGAAATGGGGATTTTTTTTTCTAAAAATCCCTATTATTGAAATGGGTTCTCTTGATGGAGTTGGATTTGATTTCAATAAAAAAACTTAAACAAACATTTAGATTAGAGACATGGAGGAGAGAAGCATCTAATATGTCATTATTGGTTTTTAGATATTGTTGCATTTATAAATTGTTAGCTAATTTTATTTGATTTTGAAGCAAAATATTTGGTTGTTTGTGGTTGTAATATGTGTTACGGTTTTAGGAAGGAGTTTTAGATTGGGTTTTAGGAAGTATTTTTTGTTTTGATTTGAATAAAGAAATTAATAAAGATCAAAGGGTGTTTTGGTTCAAAGTTTGTTTCCAATCAAAGTGCCCAAACAGCAACGGATAAAATCCATGAAATGCTTTGTTAGTTATTCTTTTCAATAGACTACATGGATTTCTTTTTAACAAAGCTTTCAAAGTTATACATAAATAAAAAGACTTTTCAAATTTCCCAATCTCCAATTTTTGTAAATGACAAATTAGAGACTTGATTGAAAAAATGACGAGAATAGAGGTTTATTGTACTTTGGTACCACTTGCAATAGAATTGCTACACATACAATTTGACTCAAAAAGTGAAAAGTATATTGAATATCGTTTTATTCTAGAGTAGATGCTAAACGTGAGTCAATTAACAAATGTGGCTTCATCATTTAGGAATTTCCAACCTCTAAGTTTGTCTTGCTTTTAATTAATAGGAAATTTCCACTTCTCACTTTTTTCTGCTGCTAAAAGAACCCTAGATTCCCTCACGATAACTCTCGTATCACGGGAATGAATACAAATACACAATTGACTTGTTTACTCTTTTTCTATTGGTAATGTGAAGAAAGTACAATAAAATAATGATAAACTTTTTTAGTTGACCATCATCAATCCCCCTCAAATGAAAATCTTGGGTTTGCCACTGTTTGGATGGCTGCCAAACCTCAGAAATTAATAAATATCAAGAGGGGACCTTGTTTGTGCACGATTTGGATTGGTTACTAGGCGGGCCCACCAATAGTTCTCATAGAAGCACGGTGTGAACTAGTTCTCACTTGAATATTTTTCTATATATATAAATATATCCATATATATGTATATAAATATATATATATATATATATGTGTGTGTGTGTGTGTGTGTGTGTGTGTGTGTGTTTGCGTGATTATATTTGCTCGTGTGCTCCCATCACCATGAGTGATGGAGAGGGTGAATCTACATGTGGTTTTACCAATTCACTAGGACATGTGTGTTATTTAGATTAGTCTTACCTTGAATCTATGCTACTATAGTAGTTTAGTTTTATTATTCATGCACTACATCACCTAGCTGTATACTTTATTTGGAATTCTGTATAATTTCTTGTCTTACACTCATGTGTTGCAGCAAACGTGTTATATTATTCCTTTTGAACACTTACCAGGTCGTCATATCTAGGGATGGCAACGGGGCGGGTTGGGGGCAGAATGAGATTGCCCCGTTCTCGCCCCGCACCTCCCTGTCCCCGCCCCACAATTCGGGGTATGTTATATACCCCGTCCCCGCCCCGACATGCCCTGCGGGCCCCCCCCCGATGTGGTGCAACCACAAACATAATAAATTAAATTATGTTTAACATTAAATATGATTAAAGTCAAATAAGCTTAGATAGATTTTTTAACAATTTTAATTTCATTAAATTTGAATTAGAGGGAATGAGATCATATTACATGCTTTTATAATGTTTATGGTTCATTCAATTACATGTTTAACTTAAAAAAAAGTCTTCAATCAATCTACTTAATTCTTAATAACAACATAAAATCAATATATACATTTACATATAAATATGTTTATTTATTATAAAAGAATTCTAAAATATATATATTATTTAGAGGATTATTAATTTCGGGGCGGGGCGGGGTAAGAAACAGACTCATCCCCGCCCCGCCCCGGATTCAGGGTATGTTTTTTGCCCCGTCCCCGCCCCGTCTAAGAGTCGAAGCGGGAAAAACCCGTACGGGGCAGGGCGGGCACTCCGGATTGAGGCGGGGCGGGTTAAAAATGCCATCCTTAGACATATCTAACCTCCTATATTCTTGGTACTATAGGTATTGCCCCCATTACCATTAAAAAGGAGCAGGTGGAGGCGACTGATGAGCCGCATGATCTAGGCGAATGATGTGCTGATGATGTCATTTACACATTAAGTCTCGCGTCTGAGTTTCCGAATACATTTTGGGGGGGGGGGGGGGTGGGGGTGGGAATGAATGATGCATTTTGGGATTTTCTTTTGTACCGCCCCATATTGGTCTTTTTTTTTGGGAATATTGTAATTAAAACTTCTTTTTGTGTAAATATTTAACTCCGTATTCTATGGGAATGCTGCTTTATGACCTTGTCATACTCTGATATTTGTCTTCTGTCATTCTACTATATGTTTGTTAATTTATGATTTACTACAAGCTTTTGTTGAATTATAGTATCTTGTAGTTTAAGGAAATTTATTTAACTCTTATCGTAAAAACTTGTGGGGAATCATGCATGCCAGTGAAAATTTTCAATACTACCGCGCGTGCATCGCCGTAATCCCATAGCACATATCATTTTAGCACTAATCCGGTTCAAGGTCGCGGCACACTTTCCACACCTTTCTCTGCACACACAAAAAAAAAAGAAAAAGAAAAAAAAGTGGCCGCAAAAACATGTAATTGAGTTTGGATCATTTGAGGCTCCTATTCAAGAGAAATTCGTGAGCTCCTAAAAGCGCCTACTCATGAAAACCTGAATCGTTCAAACTAAATAGATCCCCGTCGCATGGGTCCTTGAAAATCTTGCTCTAGCCCAATCTCAAACTGATTACAAGACATGCTTGAGCTTTATCTATTTATTTATTTATTTATTTTTCAATATCGGGAGACACTCATGACCCAACCATTGTGTGTTGTCACAAATCCGAGCTCATAATATTATTTGTAGGTGTTTCATAAACCATCAATCTGATGTTAAGAGTGAAAATTCCCAATTCTTTTTACATTTAATTGGAACAATTAAACTATTTTTTCTAAAAAGGTATACAAAAGGCCAAACAGAAGAGTACAAAGAGTGTTCTTACATCCAAACAACAAAGATAAGAGAGGCTGAATATACAGAAAAGCAGCAAAGAAGTGACTAATTATAATTAGCGTTAACTATAACTAAACTAATCACGATGCATCATGTCACCCTTACCACCAGTCATCTACGCTGACAGCCAGCTCCTGTCCAATGCCAGACGTGGCAGACCCTCCACCCATGGGTTCACCGTGGGTCAAATCGCTCGGAGGATTCAGATTCATTATATATATAGTAAATTAGGAACGCAGGATTTACTCACTCACCTGAAAAAGCAGAAATCCGTGTAAAGCATAAACACACGCCTTCGATTTTATCGTGCGTGAAACCACAGAAGTCCCAAGACTCTCGACAGAATGACCTCAACGGAAAGTCGCACGTTTCGAACAGGACGCTGCTTCTCCCTATATATATATCACATTCACAACTGAGACCGTATCTTTCAGAAACCGCCTTCAATCTCCCTCTAGGATCCACCTATCCACCTATCTAATCTAAAATAGAACTCGATTCGATCTTTGCTTCTTCAGATTCCTGAGAACGATCATCTTTTGCATGCTCTCTATTTCTCTGCGAGAACTGACTCCACTTCTTTCGGATCTCTGCTGCTTCCGGGAGAAACACGAGCCTCTCTTCTCTTTTTCAATCTCTTGCAGACACCGCTTTCTGTTTCCCCTTTCAAGAAACATGGGCGGTTGGAGAGGATCTCACGCTCCGAGAGATAATTCTCAGCAGGAATCGCAGTGGATTGCCCCCAGATCGAAACCCAGAAAGCCACCTTCTGGTATTCTTAGATTTTTTTTTCCTTCTTCTTTCTTGTTGTTTGTTTCGTGCATCTTTTTCTTGGGTCGATATGTGTTTGTAATCTAATTGTTGTCTTTCTCTTTCTCTCTCTGTTTTTTTTCTTCTTCTTCTTTTTGGGGGTTTGTGTTTTGTTTCTGGGTTATTGATTATTGTTCTAGGGCTTGATTGCAATATTTAGTTTGTTAGTTTCTTTGAGGATCTTTGGATTAAAGAATTTTGTTATCATTTGATGCTTTCCCTTTTCTTTTCCTTGCCTTTGTAATAAATGAGAGTTTTTTTTTTTTTTTTTGTTGAGACTTTGTTCTATATTTATCAAATCAAGAGCTGTTTTCTAGGGTTCAGTTATTAAATCATAAATGAAACTGCTGTTTCTTGTTATGATCTTCAGAGCTAAGGAATTGTTTTGGGGGTTGCTGTGTGAAGTGGAAATCTTTGATTAAAAGAGATATCTTGAATGGAATTTCTGACAGTCTGATTTAGATGCGCAGTGTGATAGTAAAAGAATATTGGTTTGTTAGTAGTTACGTTGAATGGGTATTCTTGAATGTCCGATGACACAGTGAAGGTAGGAAAAGAATATTGGTTTAGAAGAAATATGTTGGATGGGCATTCTTGACTGTTTTGATTTGTGACATTGCTGTGATGGTTGGAAAGGAATATCAGTCATGCCGATGTAAAAGGAGAAAACAAGAAGTATATTAGGCACAATAGATAAATTGATTAGAAAAAAAGATCACTAATACTAATATATATGATTGGAAGACAATGAGTGGTCCAATCCATGAAGCCAATGTGTCATTGTTATCTGATCTGAGTGAGGTGTCACCTGATAAGGAAAAAAGATATGCTGTTTAATCTTCAGAAGGGCTGAGTTCATTGTTCATCAAACAATGCTTCCTTTTAAATTGAATTACACTAAGGGCATTACCCATGTGTCGAGACGGTGGAAGGTGCCCACCACAGCAACCTTGAGGTGATGGATTTGAGTCATGTTACCGATAAAAAAAGGCATTACTTAGGATTCCTAGGAATTCAATACTGAGCAAACAAATGGGCCATAAGGGAATTGGAAGTTTTTTGGACAGAGAATTGAATACATTAGTGCAGTGCAGATGTTCAACGGTTTTCTGTTCTCTTTGAAACGCTATCTAATTATCTTAAGTATTTAGAGTTTATTTATTTATTTATTTATTAAGTTGTTTTAGGAGTCTACAGACTTGCAATTGTACATTTTAGTGTGGGCTACATATTGGCCATGTCATAGTTGGACCACACTGATGCAGTCCGGATTACTATAATACAGCTAGGATGCTATTATACCTATTTAAATTTCAAAACCTTAAATAGATTGGAATCTATGCTTTCAAAATTCCTTACAACAGTATCTGCACAATAGAAAAAATAGGGAAAACCCAAATAGCAGGTAATAAGGAAAGGTTAAACCCAAGAAACACATAGGGATTCGTGTCAATAAGCATGCCTGTCCATTGCTTCTAATATCTCCTCAGATTTCTGAAATAGAGAAAGAACAGTGGCTCTAAATCTGATAACTGCACATATATCTTATCATTCAAAGAAAGGAAACAGCACACTGGTGTTAGATTCTCGTCGGATTCTTCTAGTACTAATTTAAACATTTATGCCAAGCCTGCCTTATTTCTACCTAAAACTAAATCTAAATCATCCATCTACTAAAATCCTTGCTCGAGATAATTTAATGAGGGAAACAATTTCTAAACGCATTTGAGTTTACCCTAGAAAAACGAATGAGTGTATATGCTTCCCAATACATGCACAGATTCTTTGAAATGAGCAATGTATGAGTGCCATACATGACTTCGGGTTCGGCTCTTGTCAGATGTTTCTAGCACCAATTTAAAGGTTGTTTGTAGTTTATAAGATATCGTCGTGCCTTTTCTTCTTTTTTAGCCCAACTGAAATATTTGAATGCTGATTACTTGATTATATAGAGTAATAGTTGTAGATTGATTATTTAGAGCATAGTTTTGAAAATTGGAATCGTATCGACCCATGAATTGAATCGAATCGTGAATCGTAGGATTTTTTTTACTTTTCTAATAAAAATAAAAACTAATTAAAAATTAAAAGGGAAAAAGTAGTTATATAAAACCATCCATTTCCCCATTTATAGTAGTATAACGACAATGACAATTAAGTCTATCACGCAATCATATCAAGAATATCATGACATATATTAGTATATAATAAATGATATGTGAAAATAGTTAAATAAGTTTAAGGTACCAATATATATTAATTTCTTGTTATTTTAAAATCAAAATATAAAAGTATTCCAAACCATTAATTTTATGTAGTAGGATATCTCTTGAAGTAAAGAATGTATTTGTGAAAAAAACAAAAAAAGATAAAAAAAAAGAGAGGATATAGACAAGCATCATACGTACAGTCAAACACTTTAATTAAATGCATGTTTTTAATCCATTTCTAAAACCTCCCCAAAGCCGCAAAAAATTCTTAAGATGTTTTTTAACTACTAAATAACATTCTGAAAGTAAAAACGATAAAAGAAAGAAAGAATAAAGAAAGAAAACAAGTTAAAGGTTGTTAATATTCTCGCTCGGTCGAATCGCTTGAATCGTAAGATTTGATGAAACAAGTATCGAATCGTTAGATTCACGTATGAATCCTAAGATTCATCTATAAATGTGATTCATTGCATAGATACGATTCGTTTTCCTTAGGATTCGGATAACTATGATTTAATGTAAGAGTTGTAGATTATTTATCATTGTGTTTCTTTTTTCTATAAGACGATAATTAGTTGGTGTTAAAAAAATGTTACTGTGGATTGATGAAATCCAATGTTCTGGCATTTTCTAAACTGGACATCTTGTAGAAGCATTGGATTTGGGCACGTATATTTGAACATTATCTGAATCATGGAATATGGTCTTTAAAAGTGGAAAATTGCTACTTAATGGTGCCAATTTGCACATGTCTAGACCACGGGCACTTGGTCATGCTTAGTCCAAATCCAATAATCAAATGAGCCACATGTGAAAAATTAAGGTAGTTGCAAAAAAGAAAAGAATTTAATTGTCCAAAAAGAATGTACTTTTAAAGCAAGGTACAATTTACTTATAGGTAAGGTGCCCATATATGGTTGATCCACTTGTTGTGGCATGTTTTCAATGTTGTACTTGTGTTCCATGTTAGAATGAGTTTGCACTGTATGATGCAAGGAATTTTTTGTTTCCAAGGGTTTCCTTTTGGGTTTAAGTTATATTTGAGTGTGCATTTATCATGTGCCTTGATTTTTGGAAGAAATTGACAGCAGAATTGCAGCATGAAAATCCTGAGGTCCTGTTTGTTTGCTTGGTATTAAATTTCTAGGAATTCCTAGGCAATTCTATCCTATCAAAGGGGCTGGTTTTGAAGAAGTAAAAGACGAAGATGGATAGATGGGCTATCAAATAGTCCGAAGATGGATAGATCGGCTATCAAATAGTCTTTCCTGTGGTTGGAAATGATTGCCCAACCATCACTAAGTAAATCAAATCAGGGTCCCATCTACATTTCTACCTTATATCTTTCATTTTTCACCTCTTTAATATTCTTTGTTAGAACTTAGAACCCACATTATTTTGAATTTCTAGGATATCTATATAAAGTGGGTAAATGGGCCTTTAGTTTTGTTGTGTATTAATTAACAGTAATTAGCCAAAGAAGAAAGTAAATGAATAAATAGTAAGCTAGAACTTTGGAGAAAGGTTTGAGCCAATTTAATTCAAATTTACAGGATGAAGCTAAAAAATGTGAGTGCAAGTTTAATGGATCTAAGACTATGCAGGATAATATCGTCAAAATTGGAAATTGTTAAGTGCCATTAGGGCAGATGTTGACATTCGGAAGCAACAGAGGGATCTGTAGGATTGCAAACAGTATTATTGCATCATGAGTGCAAAGTTAAGGCAGGCTATTGGAGTGTTGTGCAATCATTCAACACTTCTACAAAACGATAGTTAAGACCTATATTGTTGTGTGGAGCTAAATAATTAGCAACTGAGAAATCATAGGAAGTGAAGTTAGATATGAATGAAATTTTCAGTTAGCTCAAATGGAGTAGAAGATCAAGAAACTTTCACTTATGATGGTTTGGTATGTATGTACTTCTGTATTTAGAAGGCAAAAAATTCATAGTGTTGCAAATCTGATGCGCTTTGAAGATGTTTTTTTTCGGATGGAGGCATCAGTTGTGATCTTGTTACTTTCCTATCATGGAAAAATCATCATCAGCAGCACTCTAGCATTACATCTATTTGAAGTAAATTGTTGAGTGTATATGTATGTATTTATGCATGTAAATGTATATATAGAGAAATTTTACAAACTGCTCCCTTCAAAAAGGGTTGTCTCTACCCCTATGTAAGGGACCGATGAAAGAAAGTTGAGGTGGTGACTTTTTATCCTTCTTTAAAGGAAACAGTTTAATACCTTCTTCTTTTTATTTTCTTTCAAAAAGGAGAGATTGAAGGTTTTTAACCTTACATATGGGAAAGCAGTGCTAATTATTGTTAATAGTATAACAATAATTAGCCAAAGAAGAAAGTAAATGAATAAATAGTAAGCTAGAACTTTGGAGAAAGGTTTGAGTCAATTTAATTCAAATTTACAGGATGAGGCTAAAAAGTGCGAGTGCTAGTTTTAACGGATTTAAGACTGCAGGATAATGTCATCAAAATTGGAAATCGGTAAGTGCCAATAAGGCAGATGTTGACATTAGGAAGCAACAGAGGACTATGTAGGATTGCAAACAGTATTATTGCATGGTGAGCAAAGTTAAGGCAGGATATTGGAGTGTTGTGCAATCATTCAGTGCCACTTCAATTATAAGAACACTTCTACAAAACGATAGTTAAGGCCTATATTGTTGTGTGGAGCTAAATAATTAGCAACTGAGAAATCATAGGACGTGAAGTTACGTATGAGTGAAATTTGCAGTTAGCTCAAATAGAGTAGAAGATCAAGAAAGTTTTACTTATGATGGTTTGGTATGTATGTACATACGCATTTAAACGACGAAAAATTCATAGTGTTACAAATCTGATGTGCTTCGATGATGTATTTTTTCGGATGGAGGCATCAGTTGTGATTTTGTCACTTTCCTATCATGGAATAATCATCAGCAGCAGCACTCTAGCATTACATCTATTTGAAGTAAATTGTTGAGTGTATATATGTATGTATTTATGCATGTAAATGTATATATAGAGAAGTTCTACAAATTGCCCCCTTCAAAAAGGGCTGTTTCTGCCTCTATGTAAGGGACCTATGAAAGAAAGTTGAGGTGGAAACTTTTTCTCCTTTAAAGGGAACAATTTATTACTTTCTTTTTTTATTTTCTTTCAAAATGGAGAGATTGAAGGTTTTTCGCTAAACTTTACATATGAGTTGTATGAGCAAACAACCATCCTACCATGATTTCCAAAATGGATGGGTCTTATGGTGATTACGAACAATATGCGAGTCCTAGTAGGTGGGTCCCATGGTGATTGCCAACATTAGAATTTCTGACCAAAATTACTAGCTTATCATCATTAACGAGTCACATCATGAGAATCAACATTTGTTGCGTCCCATCATATACGACATAAGATGGCTTCCTTAGTGATTACCAATTTGATGGTTGTTGCAATCACCAAATCAAATGGGCCCCAGTAGTGATTTTCACATTAGATTGTCCCCTTAGTAAGATTCAACATTAGACTGGGGCCATGATAATTGCCATTAGATGTGAAACATTAACATTTGGTATGTCTCAATGTCATTGACATAATTAAATGGATCTTATGTTTTCTAGCATCAGGTGGTCTACTCATACTATGAATGGCAAGACATTAGGTGGGCCATGATAAGAACCCATGTTATTGTGATTTCAAACAATAATTAAATAATACCACGAAGGAAAGATAGGATTGGATTTGGCCTCCACTATGATTATTGACGTTGGATGAGTCCCATTGGAATGTATGGCAATCTATTGTTTTTCAACATTAGAGGGTCTCACAAAGTTAAGAGTTCGCATTGATTTATTTTAAGATGAAGCCTTCCTTTTAAGGAGGAAAAAAAAAAGGAAGATAAGCAATCAAATCGTTCGTTCAAGTGATTTAATGAGGGAAGAAAAATTAGGGAACACATGTTATGTCCTTTATGACAACTCCTGTCAATTCTTAATTGTGGAGGGAGGGAGAAACCCCCCCCCACCCCCCCCCCCCCCCCGGAATTGTGGAGGGAGGGAGAAACCCCCACACACCCCCCCCCCCTCCAAAGTTACACCAAGTCCGTTAGGTTTGCACCGATCTAAATGGACTAGATTGTTGAATCGATGGTCTTAATATATGTATATAGGGAAATGCTTTTACAAGAGTAACTCTCGCACCATGCGCAGGTGGGGTGGGGTGGGGCAGCATTGGATCCATATCCAATGCCAACAGCCCAAATGCAATGGGTTCCCCCCTCCCCCATTACCCTCATAGTAGTGTGAGAGTTATTCTCAAAGGAGCATTTCCCATATATATATATATTCTTATCCTTTAAAGTTGAATAACGGTTAGAAAAAAGAACCACATTCTCAATTCCTCAACTAGCCATGTCAGCAAATTCATCCACATCAGCCTCCTCAGCCAAAACGACTTTTCATCTTCATCTCTCCCTCAAGTCTCAAAGCAAACACCCCTCTATGTCTTTCTCTTTTACCCAAGTCAACCTCTTTAAACCCTAAAATCCATAACTCCTTTCTCCTTTAATCTTCATTAATACAATACACTAAAACCCCTCATTTAAAATCCTGTCAACTTAAAATGAAGAAAAAACATTCAATCCTCTCTTCCTCAATGTCTCAGTGCCAAAAGCACTATCTCTCACTCATCTACTTTCCCCATACAATTACTAATCTCATTCAAAACGCTTATTCTTCTTTTTCTTTCTCAATCTAACCTTCAACGGGAAACTCAAGACCAATATCTAGGTCTTTGATTCATAGAGATATGGTCAGGGGTCGGTGCAATATGAAGAAATCACTAGCAGAGATTAAAATAGAAAAAGATGAAGTTAGAGGATCTTATTCTCACCCACCTTCTTCACACTCTGCGAAATACCTCTCCCAAACCCTCTTGTGTTTAGTATCCACTTCTTTCCTTTTTCTTTATTTGTTATTTTACCATTATGTTTTCATATGCATTTGGTTTTTTGAAACCTGCTTTAGTTTGTGGTCCAGTATTCTATGTTGATATATAAAGATTGCATTTTGACTGCAGGGTCTTTTGTAATGGGTACTTGTGACTACAGGACTTTTTGAATTATGTTATGTTGTGTAAGCGATGATTATTGGATCTTCTTCTAAAAAATGTTTACATATACTGTTTGGTGCTCTTTTCTGTATTGATATACCCATTTTTTGTATTAATTTCTTAATATACATGTATTAAACTTCTGGTGTTGAGTCCTTGAATGCTTACTACATTACATGATGCCTTAGTGACTCAGGTTTGCAGTTCTACCTTGTTAGGACATGATTTTATGTTAAACTAATGTTTGAAAGTGATGAAATTTCCACACCAATTATTTACATAATGCTATAATTTTCCTTCATAATATGATACCTTAAAATTTTTGAAATTTCATTAAATAACTTCAATAATTTTTTTATTAATTGATAATTAATTAAAATATTAATTTAAAATAACCATTCAATTTACATGAGATAACCCGTGCAATGAACGGGATTTAATGCTAGTGTGTGTGTGTGTATATATATATATATATATATATATATATATATATATGGGGAATTCTCTGAAACTCCCCACTTTAAAAACTTCCCTTTTTGCTCCCCTATATTTTTAGGGTGTGGAGCCCACCTTATGCCAGTCCAATTATTTCACACACACTAACCCCCGTGAATTGGTATATATCCCAAATTTGACACTCATCCAACTTTTGCTCCCCGTTGGATTAAATCACAAGAAAGTAATACCTCTAAAACCATTAAACTTTGGGGTTAGGATAATCTATTGGAGTTGAAAATTTTCACATAGGTAGATCTTCTCTAGATTATTTCCAGTGTCATTCCATGGTTGTCATACACCATAGTGGGTCTAACTGGGAGGGGCATTTTTTGAAAAAAACTCCTCAGGAGTTTTCTAACGCTCCCATATATATATATATATATATATATATATATATATATATGGGGAGATGCTCCTACGAAAGATGCTCTCACCTTAGCATCTGTGAGAGCATCTCTCAACTCTCTATGAGAGATAAGGTCGGGGCCCGTGAGAGCATTGGATATGGATGTGAGGGCCCCCACCTTATCTCTCATAGTAAGTTGAGAGTGTCTCTCACAAGAGCACCTCCATATATATATATATATATATATATATATATATATATATATATATATATATATGCGCCGAGGCTCTCCTAAGGATAAAATTCTATAAGCTCATGCTTTGGGGCTTACGCTTGGTCCATCCAAATGGACCAAACATTCGACCCCCCTAAATTGCTCATGTCCACCAATGTTTGGTCAGATTCGAATTTATTGGACCATTGGATCAATTGTGTACCGATCGGAATGGACTGTTGACCATTACACTTTTGGGGCCCAGATGGAGATGATAGAAACCACGGTCGGGGATGATTTTTTGCATATAGGAGGGTCCCAGGGAGTTCTTGAAATCCCCCCATCCCCACCCCTATGTGGATCCCCAGGTAGGCCCCACCACACACTTAGCATACCTTAGCTTACCTTATTCTAAGCTGCAGCTTAGGAGAGCTGCTCTCATATCCAATATATATGTATGGGAGATGCTCCTATGAGATACCTCTCACCTTATATGAGAGATTGGAGTGGGTGCCCTCACATCCATATCCAATACCAACAACGTAAATGTGAGGGCCCCACTCCTATCTCTCATATAAGGTGAGAGATATCTCTCATAGGAGCATATCCCTATATATATATATATATATATATGGAGTGGGTGCCCACACATCCATATCCAATACCAACAACGTAAATGTGAGGGCCCCACTCCTATCTCTCATATAAGGTGAGAGATATCTCTCATAGGAGCATCTCCCTATATATATATATATTGGTGAGAGATGCTCTCATAAGAGCATCTCCCTTTATATATATATATTATATATATATAAAGCGATTAAATTTGTGGGCCATGGATGAAGGGTTTAGAGGCATGGGATTGATCCCAAATTTGATATCTGGGCCCATCCTTGACACTTTCCATTCCCCTTGGTCCCTTCATCAGTGGGGCCCTAGGTGTGCCCCATCCAACTATCTCGCACGGAAGTTCCGTGTGAGGTATATGCAGCATGTGAGCATGTGTGTGCATGTGCGCGTGTGTGCATGTTTTGTGTGTTGTGTGCGTGCATGCATGTGTGTTCTTATGGGTTGGTTTGCAAGGTCATTCTGATGTTCCTAACTTATGAATTGCGAGCTATGTTGTTCTCCTATAGGTTTTTACATCTTTTATGTACTTTTGGGCTTTCTGAGGATATCTTATGGTGTTGAGTCTGCAAGCATCTAATTTTCATGGTTTAATGGATTGTGTGTGTGTGTGTGTGTGTTCAATGTTCCTAACTTGTTTTTAAATCGTGAGATATGTTGTTCTCCCATAGGTTTTACTTTTATGATTTTGGGCTTTCTGAGAATTTCTTATTGTGTTGAGTCTACATGCATCTAGTTTTCCTGGTGTAATGGATTATAGTTTCGTGTGTGTACCTTTCAAAAAAAAAAAAAAAAAAAAAAAAAAAAAAAACAAAACAAAAAAAAATGAAGTAAGAAAATGAAAAAGGTAAGTGTTGTGCGCGCGCGCGTTGTGTTCTTATGGGTTGGTCTGCAAGATCGTTCTAATGTTCCTAACTTATTTTTGAATCGTGAGATGTTCTTCCATGGGTTTTTACATCTTTTATGCAATTTGGGGCCTTCTGGGGATATTTCTTATTGTGTTAGTCTGCAAGCATCTAGTTTTCATGGTTCAATGGATTGTAGTTTTGGTGGAATTGCAATTTTTGGCATTGTTTACTTGTTTTTCATCTAATTTAAGAGTTTTACATGGAAAGAGAACTATTCTTTAGGGTTTTATTTCTTTTATCATTATTTCTCATTCTGAAGGTGTTTTTTTGTTGGTTGCAGGGTTGTCGTGGCAGCCCACTGTTCCTTCATGGGAAAAGGAATTCTGCAGTTCTGTATGCCGAATTCCATGGAGGAAAATCTGTGAAACCCAGAGAGTAATGTCCTTCTACAAAAACATTGTTGAGTGGAACGATTCAGCAGGTGAAGAGGCACTGCATAATGCAAAGACCAGGTTCTGGGCTGAGATTAATGGCCTTCCCTGTGATATTTCTCTGCCTGACCCAGATATCTACATTGATGCCGTTGACTGGAACTCGTATATAGATCCCGAGTTGTTGTTAGACTTGGATCGAGAACCTCCAGTCCCTGATGTTGGGGAGGAGAAGGATGGAAAACTTGGTTTTCTGGACTCTACTTTATCAAATCAGCCTATCATATGCACCGGTTGGGATGATGCTGATTATCCTGTCATGGAAGCTAACAATGCAGTGGGTCCTGGATGTGAAAATTATCTTAGAATTGCTGATAATAGTAATGTCTGGGGTCGCAATGATGAGGAAAACAAAGTTGCAGAAGGTAATTCATGGCAAAGTGGCTGGGGAGACTATAATAAAAATTTTAATAATATTAACAATGCATGGGAAAGCAGTGCTTGGGAGAACAGAATTGCAGTGAATAATTCATGGAATAGTGGCTGGGGACAGTGGGATAATTATGATGGAAGTGCTGACAATAGCAATGCGAGGGGTCAATATGCACCTAGATCTTCAAGATTCCATGGCGACTACTGCCAAACAAATGGTGGGTGGAGGAATGACAAAGGAAGGAAGAGGGCTAGTTTTGTTCATGAGAGACCCATAATCAATAAACGTCCTTTGGCTTCATGGCAGTGGAACTCAATTCAATCCTGCGGGCCAATGTATCAAGACAAATCTACACAATCTGGTAACCAATGCAATTGGGAGAAGCCGGTCTCTTAGCCCATCTAATGAAGAGCAGTAATGGTTTCCTTACAAGTGCTGTTTCTGTTATGCATATTTATTATTTGTTTCCTTGTTTCTATTTTGCTGCTATAAAAGGCATCTAAAGATCATATATATATATATATATATATGTTGCAACAACTATTTTATCTTGTATGTTATGAGAATTAGGGGTGTACCTGATGGAAGAACTATCAAATTGATTGCATCATTCAGTGATAAAGCCTATTAAATTTTCTTCTCTCTCTGTTTCAATTTCTGTTAGGATGTTGATTATCCAATAGTTTGTTTATATGGCCTTGACAGGCTGGTCCAGAAAACCAAAAGAAATCTACATTGCTCTCTCTCTCTCTCTCTCTCTCTCTCTCAGAGTGTACTTGTTCAGTTCTGGTGTTGAATTGAAAGAGCTAGGTTTGCTTTTGTTGTACCCTTTCCCGTAGTTATGTTTGAACATAATCATATAGAATTATGGATAGATAATAACTTTCTCCTACGGGCAATGGGATGTGGGAAAAACAATTCCGACCCACCATAAGGCGTCCGCCCACTTCTCTCTCATAAATAAAAAATAAAAAAAAAGAGGCATCCAGAGATGTCAAACGGGCCGTAGCGGGCCGGGCCGGCACGGCCCGCCAGGGAAATACCCTGGCACGGCAGGGCCCGCGATGGGACGGACTGGAGCGGGCCGGGCTAGCGGGCCAGCGGGCCTGTTTTTTTTTTTTTTTTAGAAATAACAATTACTCCATCAGCTTGTAAGATACCGGAATGAGGGGCACAATGTTGTTGATCAACCGATTAGACCTACTGTGAATGGGTTAGGCTGATCAAAGTTGGGCCCTAGCAAGTCCTATAGAGCCGGAGTAAGAGCAATATGCTCTCTGGTAGTTGAAGATTTATGGCCAACAGTGCTCAAATGAACCCATAGCTGTCAAAGTTAGGCCCATGCCCAATACAACAGAAAAATATTGAACTGATTTAAGTTGAATACGTCGAGCCGCACTTGCGTTCTAGTTGGGCCTTTGCGCAAACAAATCATAGGCTGAGGTTACTTATCATGAACAAAAAACAGATTGGTATTGGGCCTAGTGCACGCTATTGGAGCCCATGTATGGCTACTTTTTCATGAATCCAAAGTACCTCTAAGGAATCCATGGATTACAGAAAATAGGAGTACCAGTGTTACTTCCAGATACTGTACCACCATTGGGTCATCTTCTGTAATCGAGTCCATCTTCTGTATACCAATGGATTAATGTATGCCTAACAACTGTACCACCATTGGGTCATTGCTTTTGTCAACGAGTCCATCTTTAATTCCATTTTCTTGGAATGTAAGATAGGTGCGGTCATTAATTTTCACGGGCTGGCACAGCACAACCTAGCGGGCCGTGCCTGGCGGGCCCATCTTGGCGGCCTGGCTGGCCACAGAGGGCAGCCCACGTGCCTGGCGGGCCCGGGCCAACGGGCCCAGCCTCCTCTGCCCAGCACGGCCAGTGTCACGGGCTGTGCCTTGCGGGCACGTTGACTGATGGGCTGGTTCGGCCCGGCCCGACCCATTTGACATCTCTACATCCACCCACTGAATTAAACTAGTGTGAGAGGCCCGTGCCCAACATGGGCAAAAAAAATTGTCATTGATCCATTGAGTGTTAGGTTATGAAACTTTTAAGCAGGCCAAACTTTTATTGAGTGAAATTTGATTGGACTCATAAGATATGGGGCCATTTATTTTTATTGGATCAATTTTTTTAATGGGCCCAATGAGGAGTGTCTTGGAAGAAAAAACTTCTTTGGGATATTTTAATTTTAAGAAGTAAAGTATTGGGTATGAATATATTTAATTTTTTTTTCTGAATCAATGTCATAATCATTGGGCCAGCAGATGAATATGTATGGTCCTTTGATCATGCCATATCAGCTAATATGAATATTCACAAAATATATTTACCATGTTTCACATATCATGACGATACCATTATTTCCAATTCAATGGATTAAAATTGGTTTCCCATTTGAATTATAATATAATAATCCAAAATGGCCAATTGTAGTAAGTATGATAAAAGAGAGATTTTAGGGATAATCAAATATCTCAAAAGATTTCGAATGATGTAATAAGATAGGTGTTCCACATGTCATGGCAAAACCCCAAGAGGGAGCGCCACATGTCGCTGGCTGAGCCTAGCCCGCATGGAAATGATTAAGCCCGAGACCGATCCATGATAGACTTATAGAACAAAAAAAAAGAGAGTTGCTTACCCACTCCTTAGTCAGTTCAATTGGTCTTGTCATATCACCTTCTGTGAGAGGGCATGGTTTTGAGTCCTCCATTACTATTCCCTCCCTTATAATTATTTGTATATTTGGGCCAGGTGGGGATTCCGGCTCTCAGTTACCAAGTTCAAATAAATAAAATATGAGCATGGTCCATCTATTATAACATAAACCCCATGTCCGACCTAAAGCGGGCTGGGCCATATCCATGAGTACCCTTACAAAAAACACTTTTCTTTTTAAAAGATAAATTCAAAAATCTACTCTTTCATCTTTTGATTCCACCAAACCTTTATTTTTGTTGTCTCTTGCATTAACTTTTCACTGCACTTCGTTGGTAAAGCAAACTTACCAAACAAGCAATTTATTACTTGTTGTGATTTGCTTTTATTTCATTTAAACGTTAATCATTCATGCCGATCCCCAAACCCCGACCCACATGTAAAAAAAGAAAAAAAAAAGGAAAAATCAGATTGCGACCTTACTGTGGCATACATTGGCGGTAAAGTTGAAAATGCAACTTTTCCTCCTCTCAGAGCGGAGGAAAAGTTGCAAATCCATAGGTGTAGCAGTAAAGCTGTTTGCAAGTTTTCCTCCTCTCAGAGTGGAGGAAAAGTTGAAATTCAATTTTTCTGCTTCTACAAGTAGAACTTTTGCTTTTCCTTTTTAACATAAAACTAATGAGAAAGGCCCGGGCCAACAAAATATAAATATGATAATAAGATGTCATAATAACAATAAAATATTTGTAATGTAGAAATGAAAGATGATTAAAAGAATGCAAAAGTTCAAAGAAAGCTTAAATTTGTTAAAACTATAAATAAAAGTTAGGCATCAAGAAATGTAATTGAAAGAAAATAAAACACTGAAATCTGCAGGTTCATTTAGTTGATCATCATCATAGTTAAATCAATCTTAAAAATTATAGAAAACTTTTGTAAAGTTTTAGATTGTATTTGAATACTTTAGGAAAGCTTTAGATATTGCATGAGTATTTATAAGGATTGGGTGGGATGTGACACATGTCACTGCGAAACCCCAAAAGAGAGTGCCTCGTGTTGCTTTCCTGCGAAGAGATTGTTGCTTTAATATATACTAGTGCTTCAGGCCTGCGTCCAACGTGAGTCTTGAAACACTCCTACCATTTCTTAAATCCCACTAATGATTTTGTAGTTAAATATGCTAATTTAATTTAATGATGCTTTAATGATATGCCTCGTGTTGCTTTCCAGCGAAGTGGCTGTTGCTTTAATATATACTAGTGCTTCAGGGCTGCGTCCAACGTGAGCCTTGAAACACTCCTACCATTTCTTAAATCCCACTAATGATTTTGTAGTTAAATATGCTAATTTAATTTAATGATGCTTTAATGATACTTCGTTAAATCCCACCAACGATTTTAATTTTGTAGTTAAACTAGCTTTAATGATGAGAACATACCAATCATTACCAAAATCATTGTATTTAAAAACCTAAGATAATAATAATAAAACTATAATATAAAATTAAATTAACATTTTTAACTACAAAATCATTGGTGGGATTTAAGAAAATTATGCAGGACACACATAATGCAAGAGTCTAGATCATCTTGAACTCTCATGTAAATGGCATAACCACAATGATTTTTGGCCATTGCAATTGTCCAATCATTGTAGTAATCCAATATGCGCTATTATAGCTTTGATATGGAATTGGGTGCCAAAGGGTGGACCCCATCCATATGTAGGCAAGCCACATGAACTAAATTTCTTAACATGGGAAAAAAACAGTCTGACTCTGTCAATGATTAAATCATGCCAGATTAGCTGCGATCTTCACTCTCTCAATGAATCATCAATTTATTTTTAGGAATTTAATTATATTTGTGTGTAGGCACTAAATTTAACTATATGGTTGTGATGGCCTTTTGTGGACTGATTTATTATATCTATTTTGAATTTGGTTGTGTCTTATTGGTGTGTCCCACCTACATATCCCTCGAAATATCGTACCAAATTCAAATTTTAGTGGAGATCTCGGATTTGTTTAAAGATATTTGTTAGAAGGGCCCACTCAAATCACATATCGCATGAGATTATTTTGAAAGGAGTTTAAATGGGTTGAAGAATTGTTTGGTATCTTTGCATGTACCATTAGGATTTGAAGAGATTGTTTTTAGAAACTGAAATGGATTTTAGGGAACTTCCCAAATATATTTACTTAACTTTTGTTAGTTTTGGAAGTCACACACTCACACAAGGAAAGGTGTTCATTTCCCATAATATTTGTTTTTCCTATCCATAAGCTCTCAAAGCTTTGTTTGCATATATGTTTGTATAGCTTTTTCTTGATTGCAAGTCTTTCCAACTGGCTATGTGATGGACTCAACTTATTTATTCAAATTTGGAATGAGATGTTAAAGAAAATTGCATTCTCAGATTTGCATAATTAACCTAATAAAAATCCAAAACATTGGCCAACACCCATTTTCAAGTGCCCATGTTTCATGATTAATTGTAACTTCTGATAAAGACTCTTATAAAGGAAAAGAAATGCCCCATTTTCAAGTGCCCATTTTCAATTCCATAAAAAAAAATGTAAGAACTTTAGAGTAAGATAGTTACTACAACCCAAAGGGGTACTTGAGGATAACCTTCTCCAAGTCCTAAGCTTTCTTGTTTTTTCTAGACCCTATCCTAACACTAGTGTGTGGGTACTCAAGTAAAGAGCATTAAGTAATTATTGTCAGCATAATCCAATTATTATCCATATATAATGTGCAATTATTGAAATGTACCCAACATTTTGTTTGGAGGTCCATGAATATGAAGTTAATACTATTTTTCTGGGAATGTTTTGAAGAGCAGACTTTTAAATTCTCTCTTTCTTTTTAAAGCATTTTTATTGCATCATTTCTGACAGTATTTATAGAAATATTTTTTAATAAAGGGGTAAATGATTGGTTCACAAATTCTTTTAAGGATTTTTTTTCTTCAGCAAGTAGAAATGGTAATTGATTAATTATAATAATTTTCACAAATTGGTATCAAGCATTAGTAGGGTTATAATTAAAAACTCCAAAACTATTCGAGGAAGAGTTTTGAGATAGTTGAGTTTGAGTGCCACCATCCCCTATTGTCGGATTGAAATTTCCTACGGTATGTCAGGCATACACATTCGCACGTGTCAATTAAGGTGGCCAGTGCCACCAGATAACCTAAAATATTGCCAAACTCCAAAGGCCATTTTTCTTTTCTTTTTCTGATGAAGAATGTTGGGCGCGGCAGATTAAATTAATAACATAGGGGAGCAGTACTAGAAGTATATAAGTTTAAATAGAGTTACAAAATGAGTTAACTTGGGTTTATGGCCAATGGTAAACCAATGGCCCAAAAATATTAATTTTTTTTTTTTTTTTTGCTAACGGAGGGTTCCTAACCCTTTGGGCTGGACTATTCCCTTCGGGCTTAGAGAGAAGCCGGGTAAAATTCCTGTGGCCCCTAGGTGGTAGCACATTCCAAAATATACATTCATGACAAAAGAATAAGTAAAAGGTAGCGACGGCTCTCCAACGCCAACCATGACGTCCTCAAACTACTTCGTCAGTGCTCCACTGCTGAGAAATTTTGACATTTTGCGGTTTTTATGTTATGGCTGCTGTTGAAGAACGTTGCCCCACCTGCATCACATGGTGATGAAAACATATAGGCCGTGACACTTACAATTGTCGGGGACACAGCTGCATTCGAAGAGATTGAACGTTTGAGAGGCTGAAAAGGGATGATTCAGGAGACACAATTTTGAATTCACAATGGCAACAAAGGGAACACCTGTTACAATAGGTATTAAATTTGAAATTAAGCAATTGGATGGTAAAATTAACTTTGGCTTGAGACGAAGGGGTCACGCTCCCAAATTTAGGTTGGAACATAATTCAATCCCAAGGGTGTAAGAACCGGGTCCAATCAAAATTTTCCCCATTACTTACAAATGTGGCCTGATTTAGAATGGATTGAAATTTGCGGTGAGGTTATAAATGATGATCAATTACCATAAACAAATCGTGGGAACATCAACTCACACAATCTATGTAGATGGTAATGTAACACATTATATAATAATAGAGGGGAGCAGTACCAAATGTATATAAGTTTAAATAAAGTTATAAAATGGGTTAGGTTAGGTATATGGCCAACAGTACACCGATGGCCCAAAATATACGGATCAGGATCCCCTGTTTGGACCAATGAAGGGGAGCCACATCACAAGCAATTTTTTTTTTTTTTTTAAGTTGGAGGAGAGGAGATGTCATTGATATGACATCTCCCCCATATGTGGCACCCCCTGGGTGGTCCAAACAGGGGAACAGGGGATCCTCTTCCAAAATATACATCCACGACAAAAGAATAAGTACAGGGTAGCGACGACCCTCCAACGCTAGCCATGATGACCTCATACTACTTTGTCAGCACTCCACTACATTGAAATTTTGATATTTGCTGTTTTTATGTTATGGTTTTTATTTATTTATTTATGAAGAACACTGCTCCACCTGGATCACTTAGTGATAAAAACAAAGAGGCCACGGCGCTTAGAATTTCTGGGGACACAGCCGCATTTTATGGTTATGGGTTTTACGAAGCGCAAGACACACTTCTTGATGATATATGCTCGCATTACTCCAAAGATTGCTTCATCGTTGTATGAATGATTTCATCTTTGGCTTTGTTAGACCCCTTTTAAGGTATCCGAGTTAATTAATTGATTTGGTTGTGTAATTTAATTTTGCAAACTAAATTTTTATTTTATTTTATTTTTTATAATGGATAGGATTGCACAATTCATTTAACAACAAAGGAAGTGCCAGGAATGATCACTGATTCTGTCATGTCCTACGAAAGAATGTCCATAACCGATAAAATTGGATTTTCTTTTGTGAAGTTCACAATTAATGAAACCAATCTGGTGGGTCAAGGAGCTCATATCCCTTAGCTGTTTTTATAAGAACACTCATGCCCATGAATACTGCTCTAGCTGGTGGGATGATCAACAGACATCTGAGAGAGATGTCTTTGTAGCATTTTTTAAATTAATATTTCTTGTATTAAAGATGTTATTATTCTTTTGCCTTTTTTTGAAGAGTACGACCTTCTTAGGAGCGTATGAGTCCTGGGAACTTAGGGTATGAGTCATGTCTATAACCCATTCAAAGATAAATCATACATCGACGGTACTGATAGGATTTACCAATCGTCCCTCCCCTCATCAAGCACCAGCTCTCCATTTCTAAACACTTTCGTTCTCACCACTCTTCTTTCTCTCTCTCAATCATGTTCTTTATCTACAAATCAAATTATTGTTTGAAAATATGGCTCGAATTGATCTTGAGATTTCTTGAACTCTTTTATTTTATTTTATTTTTCTTAAATAGTCCGTGTGGTCGGAAGCCTAGAGTCAGTAGCCAACGATTTATATCAGCGTGGCCCCAGGGCTGATGTCAGCATGGCATGTGCATATACATCAGCATAGCGTAAGGGATGACGTTAGTGGTACAGTATGATGATAATTGACTGAAGGTCAGAACTAACATGAGGTTTTCAAAATGACCCAGATGAAAAGAGACAGGCCGTGGTGCTTATCATTGCCAGGGGACACAGCCGCATTTCACGGCTGTGGGTTTTACGGAGCTCAAGACACACTTCTTGATGATATATATATCGGCATTAGTCCAAAGATTGCATTATCAATGAATCAATCGATTTCACCATTGGCTTATTAGGTCCCTTTTAAGGTATCAGAGTTGATTAATTCATTTGGTAGTATAATTTAATTTTACAAACTTATGCAATGTTTTTTAATGGACAGGATCGCACAATTCATTTAACATCGAAGGAAGTACGAGGGATGATCACTGATTCCATCGTGGCCCAGCAAAGAATCTCCATAACTGACAAAGCTATATTTTCTTTTAGGGTGTTAGTATTTGCACCCACTCTAGTGGTAATAGGGTGGGTATAAACGTACAAGTCCCATCTAAAAAGAGTAGCTACTGGCTATACCATTGTGTCGCCGTGCATCACAAAAGCGAAGCAGTGCTCCTTGTCCCAACTTGTTTTGATCCTCCTTCACGTGTTACATCATCACGCTTGGAGGCAGTACGTGTCACATCCATCTCCTCGGGGCGCGTGCGAGGAAAGAGAGCAAATCATATTTTTAGTGCAGGTGGGTTAGATCAGACCCAATCCGATCCGATTCTGACCCGAACCCAGCCCAACTGCTGCAACCTTACGCGCGGGTGATGCAGGAGGCGACGACGTGTGACGTCAGCAATGGCACAGAGACCGTACGACTGATGTAGGGAGATTGATCTTCAACCGTCAAAACTTCGCGATGCGATATCTTGAACATCCGGACGAACGGTTTGGTTCTACAAAATCCTTGCGGGCATATCTCCGCAGTGGCATCAAAAGGAAGGCAATTCAGTGGTTCAGAAAAAAGGGTGATTTTTTCTCCTTTCATCTCTTGCAAAAGGCCTAGGTTTTATGATATATTCTGAAAGATATATGAAGTTGGGATCTTTAATCTTAGCTGAATGGTGGACCTTTTCTGCTGTGCTGAATAAGTTAATCACTGATGTTATTGAATGTGATGGAGGAGGAATCAGTGTAGCTGAAATTTCATATAATTCAGGAGTTCTAGTCTATGAATTGTTAGCTTTTGCAATGCGGGGAAGAGTCCGGCTCCGGGGGTTGCTTGAGTGTGAGATGTTTAAAGAAGAGCTTGGGAGATTTAGGCTTGTGGCTGTGGCTGAGTCTCTCTTTCTATCTCAAGTCTGTTTGCATGTGTGAAGGATTTCTATAAACTTGCACATAAAGCTTCCATGGCCCAGCCAAGTTGAAGAGAATTCTTTCATGGTGCACATCATAGCACCCAAATTGACAAATATTAGGGGTGCTCATGGCCCAGCCCACATGGCCTGATCTTGGCCCAACCCGCTTTGGCGGGGTCTTGGACATGAAGCGAGCCAATTTAATATATTGGGTCGGCTGGATTAAGTGTCGGGTCTCGGTCTTGGTCTTCACGAAGATGCATGACCAACTATCCGGTATAACTTAATAGAAGAATTGCACACATTCAGGACACAGTATGTTGCAATATTTGATAGTGATGACCAGTGGACTCGTGTTTACAACTCACTGAACTTTTTTGCATTAGATAGAGAAGCACCAATTGAGCATTGGATGACCATGCCAGATATGGGTCTCTTAATTGCTTCGAGGTTCAATGTGATATTACACGTTTTAAGTGCTGCACAGAGCTTTACGTATTTGCCACTTCAATCTACTCCACCACCGTCGAATCAACATGTTGCTATTGCTATCGTGTATGTAAATAATAATCACTACGTCCAGGTTGCATTGACAGATGGTTACCCGATGCCTCCCATTATGCCTCAATGGGTTCACTTCAGGCATGATTGTGCAGCTGCATGGGCTACCCCGTATACGGAGCGAATTAATGCGTTCATGTAATATATGCGTTCTAGGTTTCCTTCTGAAACCATTGTGTTGGATTATTAGGAATGTAATATGTTTTAATATGTTTGAATAAATTTGTTTTCAGACTCCTTAGGAGGATGAGATCGTGGCCTGTCGGGTGTTGGTCTTACGCTTTATTCATGTCCAGTTCCTTTTTGTTTTTTTTTTTAATTCTTTTTCAAGCTATTCTTTCTCAGATGGTGGTATTATGATGACAAATTGTTTATGCTAAAAAAAAGTCAGCCATGTGAGGATTATGATGCTTTTGGTTGGGAGTTGTCTTATCCCATTCATTCATCCAGAGCTGTCTAACTTCAAATGCAAACACATTTAAGAGGTCTGGGCACGAACTTCTATTTCAGAGGTTGTAAGACTGGTCTTTTGGAGTCCCACTAAAATCTTACTCAGTAGAATCAATATAATCTCATCTAAGATCTTACCTAGTAGAATTAGTATAATCTCATAAAAATTCTATATATCTATTTTTGTATTTGTTCTGTGATCCAAACCTTCTCCCATGTACCACAACATAAGGCCCAAAAATCACTGTTTGTGTGTAAATTAAAATAGATAATAATAGATAAAAATCACTGAGCAACTTTTTTTTTCTATTTTAAACATTGGCAGCTTTGGCCTATCATTGGGGGCCACAGTTATAGATCCGTGCAGAGAGAGATTATAAAAGTGGGCCACTTGTCTTGTGATTGCCCATTTATTTGGACTATGAAGGCACGTGGAGGAGAAAGGCTTGTGATATCCTTTGTTTAAGACAAAATCAAAAAATCAAAACAAAAAAGAAACTGTAGAGACAATGTCCCATCAAAAAAAGAAACCGTAGAGAAAAGTACTTTCATAATGTCTACAGTTTCTTTGGGCTTGTGATTGCCCGCACCCCCATTCCCTCATGCCATCCCTCATGTCAGGTCATCTGTAGCCATAGATAGAGTGGGTGTAAATATCAAGTAGGGTGGGTGTATTTACCACAGCCCTTTCTTTTATGAACTGCACAATTAATGGAACTGGTCTGGTGTGTCTGGGATGAACTTTATGCTCATATCACGTTGTAGTTTTTATAAGAACATAAATGCCCATGAATATTGTTCAAGCTGGTTGGGATGATAAAAATAACTCTGAGAGAGATGTCTATGTAGCATTTTTTAATTAATTCTTTTGTATTATAGATATTATTATTCTTTTGCGTTTTCTAATAGTATGGGCTTTCTTGGGGCGTATGTGTTCTGGAGGCTTGGGTCAAACTCCTCTTCAAGGGTCGGATACTATAAAAAATCGAACGACACTGAAGCAGCTCCATTCAAAGATATATCATACATCTACGGTGCTGATTGGATTTACCATTGATCGCTCCCCACATCAAGCACCGGCTCTCTATATATAAACCCTTTGCTCTCACCACTCTCCTCTTTCTCTCTCCCAATCAAGTTCTTTATCTGCATGTAATCTTGTTCATAAAGAAATAAAGAAGAATGGGGTTTGGCACGTCAACTTATATTTTCACAAGATGGTTTTAATTGATCTTGAGATTTCTTAAATCATTTTTTTTATTTTTCTTAAATACTCTATGTGGTTGGTGTTGGGAATTTATACTAAAAACATACTTTTATGTATTTGTCTATGACTGATTTACTTATTAGTATATTTTGTCTTCTCATCTAACTGAGATTTTGTATGGGCAAATTGTTGCATTGTTAATTATTATGTATGTGTGTGTCTTTTATTCTAAAAAGTAGATAAGTTGGTGTGTAGAGTTCTACTTATCCACAAAAGACTTATTTGCCGGTTCCTGTAGAATATAAGTTGTTGTTCACAATTACGATGGATTTGGACACACTATCGGTACGATTGTAACATGATGTTTCAGCAGGCTTGTCTTGGCTACGGGAAATGGTATAGTTTCGACTCATTATGCTAGTACGCTTTGTGTGTTTTTGAGTTTATTGTCTTTATATTGACTATATAAGATGATTAACATCCAAATGGTTATTATGAGTGCTTGTACTTTTAATCCCGACATAAATAATAGACACATACATTTAGTGTTTGACATTTTGATTTACGAAGGAGTGAGATCTTTTATGGGTCAATAATCTCAGTAAATTGGATAACTATACTACGTGTATGGTGCATATTAGTTTATTGACAGAATCCACGTCCCGTAATAGGGATTGATGATATCCCCTTGGTGAAGCTTTTAAGTTTTGATTATGTCAAACCCTGCAGGTGAACTTTGTGTCCGACATTTCAAATAAGTTAAGCGTAAGGTCTCAAGGAATTATAAAGATATCGATTAAATAAAGATGTCAGCAATTATTTAATCGATGAATATCTGAAATCTTAACGTGGGGAGATTAATAAGCATTTAATAACAAGAAGGTCGAAATATTATTTTGAGAATAAGGACAAGAGTGCAATTATAATTCTTTAGTGGACTGAATTGTAATTTATGGAACTAGGATTCTAATTTGGGTCAAATTAGGATTTCCTGTTTCTATAAGAAGCCTATCCTTATTTCCTTCTTAAGGTCCCTATTGTAGCCTATAAATATGCGCTATTGCTCTCTAGGTTTTTATTTTTTCGGAGAGCAAAGAGAATTAGCAGAAGAGGCTCACACCCTAGTGCGAGTTCAAACGTAGAGGAATACAGTAGAAGATTTTGAGATTTTCGGGTTGCTGTAAAACCGAGATCAAATCAGAGAAATCTCATAGGTATGGTTTTTATTCGCAGTGATCTGTACGCAGTATCTAAGGTTCCTGGCGGCTGCCCTTTCTAACAATATATCTCCCACTTAGACTCAAAACCATGCTAACATGTATTTTAACCTCATGCCTTCCACATGACTATCAAAGCTCTTTGCTGGTAAGCTCTTCGTAAAAGGATCTGCTATGTTGTCCGCCGATGCAATCTTGGTCACAATTATGTCACCCCTCTGTACAATTTCTCGTATGAGATTATACTTACGATCGATGTGCTTACCCTTCTTATGCATCCTGGGCTCCTTTGCATTAGCAACTGCACCGGCATTATATCAATAAAGTATTATTAGGTGATTTTACCGAATTTACCACTTCTAGATCCATCAAGAAGTTTCTGAGCCAAACTGTCTCCTTGGCTGCATAAGAAGCTGCCACATATTCGGCTTCCATGGTAGAGTCAATCGTACATGATTGCTTGACACTCCTCTAACTTATATCTCCACCTCCGAAGGTAAATGCAAATCTTGAGGTCGACTTTCTGGCATCATTATCTGACTAGAAGTCCGAGTCTGTGTACCGAATGGGTATCAAATTCTCGGCCTGGTAAATCAACATATAATT